>ML277261.1:553-34414 GCA_005239495.1 Nicotiana undulata | reverse complement strand
TTCATAGGAGACGCACTTCCTAGTTTGAGTCACTGAAGTTTTACCCCTAGGAGACACACTTCCTAGTCTGGGTATTTCAAGTTATATTTTTTTTAGTAGACACACTTCCTAAATTGAGATTTTACCCCTAGAAGACGCACTTCCTAGTTTGAGTCATTGAAGTTTCACCCCTAGGAGACGCACTTCCTAGTCTGGGTCTTTCAAGTTATGTTTTGTTTAGGAGACGCACTTCCTAAATTGAGATTTTACCCCTAGGATACGCAGTTCCTAGTTTTGGGTCATTTAAGTTCATTCATCGGAGACGCACTTCCTAGTTTGAGTCATTGAAGTTTCACCCCTAGAAGACGCACTTCCTAGTCTGGGTCTTCCAGGTTTAGTTTTAGGAAACACACTTCCTAAATTGAGATTTTACCCCTAAGAGACGCACTTCCTTGTTTTCATTCCTAGGAGACGCACTTCCTAGTTCGAGTAATTGAAATGTCACCCCTAGGAGACGCACTTTCTAGTTTTGGGTCATTTAATTTCATTCGTACGAGATGCACTTCCTAGTTTGAGAAATAGAAGTGTCACCCCTGGGAGACACACTTCCTGAACTGAAGTTTTACCCCTAGGAGACGCACTTCCTAGTTTGGGTCATTTCTTCATTCATAGGAGACGCACTTCCTAGTTTGAGTCACTGAAGTTTTACCCCTAGGAGACACACTTCCTAGTCTGGGTATTTCAAGTTATATTTTTTTTAGTAGACACACTTCCTAAATTGAGATTTTACCCCTAGAAGACGCACTTCCTAGTTTGAGTCATTGAAGTTTCACCCCTAGGAGACACACTTCCTAGTCAGGGTCTTTCAAGTTATGTTTTGTTTAGGAGATCCACTTCCTGAATTGAGATTTTACCCCTAGGATACGCAGTTCCTAGTTTTGGGTCATTTAAGTTCATTCAGCGGAGACGCACTTCCTAGTTTTAGTCATTGAAGTTTCACCCCTAGGAGACGCACTTCCTAGTTTGGGTCTTCCAGGTTTTGTTTTAGGTGACGCACTTCCTAAATTAAGATTTTACCCCTAGGAGACGCACTTCCTAGTATTAGGTCATTTAAGTTCATTCCTAGGAGATGAACTTCCTAGTTCGAGTTATTGAAGTGTCACCCCTAGGAGCCGCACTTACTAGTATGGGTATTTAAGGTTAAATTTTGTATTAGGAGGCGCACTTCTTTAATTGAAGTTTTACCCCTATGAGACACACTTTCCAGTTTTGGGTTATTTAAGTTCATTCCTAGGAGACACACTTCCTAGTTCGAGTAATGGAAGTGTCACCCCTTGGAGAAGCACTTCCTAGTATGGGTATTTCAGGTTATATTTTGTATTAGGAGACACACTTCCTCAATTGAAGTTTTACCCCTAGGAGACGCACTTCCTAGTTTGGGTCATTTCTTCATTCATAGGAGACACACTTCCTAGTTTGAGTCATTGAAGTTTTACCCCTAAGAGACGCACTTCCTAGTCTGGGTATTTCAAGTTATATTTTTGATTAGGAGACACACTTCCTAAATTGAGATTTTACCCCTAACAAACGCACTTCCTAGTTTGAGTCATTAAAGTTTCACCCCTAGGAGATGCACTTCCTAGTCTGGGTCCTTCAAGTTATATTTTGTTTAGGAGACACACTTCCTAAATTGAGATTTTACCCCTAGGAGACGCAGTTCCTAGTTTTGGGTCATTGAAGTTTTACCCCTAAAAGACGCACTTCCTAGTGTGGGTATTTCAAGTTATATTTTTGATTAGGAGACACACTTCCTAAATTGAGATTTACCCCTAGCAAACGCACTTCCTAGTTTGAGTCATTGAAGTTTCACCTCTAGGAGACGCACTTCCTTGTCTGGGTCTTTCAAGTTATATTTTGTTTAGGAGACGCACTTTCTAAATTGAGATTTTACCCCTAGGAGACGCAGTTCCGAGTTTTGGGTCATTTAAGTTCATTCATAGGAGATGCACTTCATAGTTTGAGTCATTGAAGTTTCACCCCTAGGAGACGCACTTCCTAGTCTGGGTCTTCCAGGTTTTGTTTTAGGAGACGCACTTCCTAAATCAAGATTTTACCCCTAGGTGACGCACTTCCTAGTTTTAGGTCATTTAAGTTCATTCCTAGGAGATGCACTTCCTAGTTCGAGTAATTGAAGTGTCACCTCTAGGAGACGCACTTCCTAGTATGGGTATTTCGGGTTAAATTTTGTATTAGGAGACGCACTTCCTCAATTTAAGTTTTACCCCTATTAGACAAACTTTCCAGTTTTGGGTCATTTAAGTTCATTCGTAGGAGACGCACTTCCTAGTTTGAGAAATGGAAGTGTCACCCCTGGGAGACGCACATCCTAGTCCGGGTCTTGCAGGTTATATTTTATTTTAGGAGATGCACTTCCTAAATTGAAGTTTTACCCTTAGGAGACGCACTTCCTAGTTTGAGTCATTTCTTCATTCATAGGAGACGCTATTCCTAGTTTAAGTCACTGAAGTTTTACCCCTAGGAGACGCACTTTGTAGTCTGGGTATTTCAACTTATATTTTGTTTAGGAGACACACCTCCTAAATTGAGATTTTACCCCTACGAGACGCACTTCCTAGTTTGAGTCATTGAAGTTTCACCCCTAGGAGACGCCCTTCCTAATCTGGTACTTTCAGGATATACTTTTAGGAGACGCAATTCCTAGTTTGAGTCATTGAAGTTTCACCCCTACGAGACGCACTTCCTAGTCTGGGTCTTTCTGGATATACTTTTAGGAGACGCACTTCCTAAATTCAAGTTTCAACCTTAGGAGACGCACTTCCTAGTTTGAGTCATTGAAGTTTCACCCCTAGCTCACAAAGGTCCATCTCTATCCCATACTACTTTTTTTAAGTGAATTTTTATCAAACAAATGTCTGTTCACTATTAATTGCTTGTGTTGATTGAAATGAATTAGTTTATCTCTGGTGAGTTAAAATTGAATTAATGCCTTCAGTGATGTTTTTAGTGAAATTCAATGAACATAAAGGAAAAGGCAATGAATGAACAATTGGACTATAGTTGGCAATTACAAAAGGGTCTAAGCTCGATAAATAAAATAGAAACTGCGCCCTTAGTATTTAACTGCTTTTATTTGTCACTTCATTTTTATGTTGTTTAAAGCCGCTAGTAGCATGTTTAGGCTGACCACACGGTTAGGCAAATATTAGGACATTGTATTCATTTTATTTTGAGGTAAAAGGTTGTCCCCGTTAGTTGATTGTTATATCCGGGGAATGCCCCGAGGACCTTGTAAATACATATTATCTGGGGAATGCCCAGAAGAACTTTGTAAATATTTTGGAGGCCTCGACAAGCATTACGGAGAATTCAAAGTATAGGTTAGTTTAGGATTTTGCTTTATTTTTTTTTTCCTATTTTGTTTTATTAGGTGGGGACGATCTCGAGCCTCTTTTGATTGTTTATTTTCTTGTGTTTTCATACCTCAATCTGAGTATTCTTTAAAGCCAACTAGATCATGTACGCAATCGTACTTGTTACGGGACTCGGGAATGCCTAACACCTTCTCCTCGAGTCAAATGAACTCCCCTTACCCGAATCTCTGGTGCAAACTGGTTTAAGAGTCAAATGTATTTTAAAGGTAATGTTTACTTCACAAAAAAAATGGTGACCTGGCACACCGAAATCAAATACCAGGTGGCGACTCTGAAATTCCTTTAAAACACAATCTTTTATCACATTCAAAATTGAAAACCCTTTCAAGCTTCACAAAATCTTTTTACTATTTTTAAAAAGGTTCAGTGAAGTTTGTTTGAAAAAAAAGGGGTGTGACATCTCTGTCGACTATGCTGGGGAGTTGCAGGTTCGAGCTAGTGTTTGATCTTGTTGGCTTTTAGAATATTCGGTTGAGGTTTTTATGTGTTTTATTTACTTTGTTTGATTTTTATTTTGTTGATTTCATTTTATTATTTTTCTAGTTGTTTATGTTTTTATTATTATTTTTATGTGTTATCGCTTTATAACTATCATCATTTGCATAACCATGAGTCATATTTCTGCAACAAGTCTCGTAGTACGCATCGCGTACACAAACTATTTGTTGAGTCACCCTTATTTTAGGAGGGGGAGCCGTCAGACGTATGGAGTGGGTGGAAAGCTTAAGCAGCCACCATCGACCATATGCTTCCCCGAATTACCTTGTTAGTGAACCCCAAACGTAGGTCAGTCTTTAGGTCATTCTTATTTGCATCATGTCATTTAGACCTAGCAGGGCTCGGTCCCAAGCACCGTATCCCTTTGTAGGAGGCCTGTCCAAAAGTATGTCCAAACAGGCCCATGGCCCAAAAAGATATTTGATCATCCCTATGTGATACATGTCGCGTCTTTGAGGGTAGAAAGGTCATTTGGCGGACTAATATTTGGAAAAGAAGAGTGAAAATGAAGCAAGTGTGGCCCAATTATATTTTTCTTTCACTACATTTAAAAAAAATGAAAATGAAAAATCCAAAAAGATTGTAAACTTTCCCATAATTTTTCAAAAAAAAAAAAAAGAGAGAGAAAAAGAAAATCCAAAAAGATTTTACACTTTCCCATCATTTTCCAAAAAAATCAAAAAAGAGAGAAAGAAAATCTAAAAAGATTTTGCACTTTCCATCATTTTCTAAAAACCAAATAAAGAGAGAAAAGGAAAATTCAAAAAGATTTTGCATGTTTCATCATTTTTAAAAAAAAAAAAAAAAAAAAAAAAAAAGGACAAAAAATATGCTTTTCCAAATTAGTTATTTTTTCCCCTTCCATATCCAATATGCTCGAACTACGCAAACCTGATTCTTGTCTTTCGGGGTGGGATACGTAGGCAGCCCACATAGGGTCCGGTCTTCCTAGTGAGTCTTAGGTTCTTAGTTTTGCGGGATCTTAGCCAAATCTTGCATATTTAGCCACATTTGGCCACATCGGTCGTTTTTGCAAAATAATGCCATTTTCCCAAAGTAGTTTGTTACCCATTTCTTAGAGCCCTGAGTCTACAACAAGGTGTCCTTTTAGTTCTAAGATCTATTTTTGTTGAATATTGCATGTCTAGCCACTTTTGGCCACATCGGCCATTCTTGCAAAATGGGGTCATTTTCGCAAAAGTGGTTCAATGACCCATGTCTTAGGATCCTGAGTCCACAACTAGGTGTCATATTACTTTAGTCCTTGTTGATTTTGCATCTTTAGCTACTTCTGGCCATATCAGCCATTTTTGTAAAATGGGTCATTTTGCAAAGTAATTTCTAGGCCATAATTATTTGGAGTTTGAAGTCATATGACTTTCAGTGAAGTATTCCCATGTCTTTGAGGTCACTTTTGTTGAGTTTTGCATTAATAGCCATCCTTGACCACATACGCCATTTTGCAAAAATAGCTCAATCATGCCTTGCATGTATCCAATAGAAGGTGCCAAGGAGTCGCATAGTGTCTGAGTCTTTAATCTATTTGGTCTTATTTTCTCATTCAGGAATGGATCCATTTACCAGAGCTCGAGTATGACAGATACCCCAGGACCATCGCATTTGAGAGTTGCTTTGAAGAGATTTTTTATATTTTTAGTTTGTTTTCATGTTGTCCTTTATTTTCTAGTCTTGTACAGTAATATTTAGTCTTGTATAGTAGTATCGAGTCTGTCAGTCTAGTTAAGATTGTCGAGTCTTTTGTTATAGTACTTCCTGTTTTGTATTTGAAAAACCAATAAAAAAGTTATAAATGGAAAATTCAAAAAGATTTTTATTTTTAGTTTATTTTGTCCATTATTTTTTCAGGAACTACGCTTGGTCTGATTCATGTGGAACATGATACGTAGGCAACCTACATAGGGTTCGATCAAATCATTTTTCAAAACATTTAAATAGAAAGAAAAAAAGAAGAAAAAAGAAAAGAAAAGAGGAGAATGAATTTGTGGGACGTGATGGTGATAGAAAGAGGATGGTGATAATTAGAAAGAAAAGAGAGGAAGGAAAATGAGCAAGACAAATAATGCTAGAAAAGAAAGAAGAGGAAATTGAAATGAACAAATTGGGATGATGCCAAATGACCTTGTGACTCTTGAAGTCATTCTAGAATCGTTAACTGTTGCTAGGTGCATTGCACGTAATGTGATATTTTTATCTAATAAATGCCCTAACGCTGACATGTTGGCTTTGTTTTGCTCCTCTTTAAGTGTTATCAATCTCAGGTAGGTGGTTAGTTAGTTGGCATCCTGGAAAGTCATCCCTACGACACCAGGTCAAAGCGCCAGACAGTCATGACTATCAAAGAAACAGACACAGGAGTTGGGGACCCGCCGAGGGAAATTGTTGAATCAGAATCGGAACTAAAAGAGGAGCTCCGAAGGGTAAAACATCAGATGGCGGAAATGTATCATGCCTGGGTTAGGGGACACCCTCCACCTTCATTCCCTACCAATTATGCAGAAAACCCTGCTTCCCTTCCACCACTGTCCCAAGCCTAGATGCCCAATACCCTTGACCTTTCCCCACCACACGCACCAGGCTTCACCCCTTACCACTCCTACCCCGGCACTTCGTCCCAGACTTTTCTAGCACCACCAACCAAAACAAACTCATACCCTACTCCCACATCTACTCATATTTTTGTACCCCCTCCACAAGCTACCCTCCACCAATCCTCTAGTGAGCTCGCATTCTCAGCTCCAGATACCCAATACTATGCTCCCGAACCCACCTTCAAAGTCCCAGATCCTTACTCCTACACTCCACACTTTGAGCCTCATGTTGAAACTAAGAACCCACCCAAGAAACCGGAGCAAGAGAAGATATTCAGGAAAGTAAAGAGTGTGGAGCAATCATTGAGAAATATGCAAGGGTTAGGAAGCAAGGTGAGTGTGGCTTATAAGGATTTGTGTTTGTTCCCTGATGTCCAGCTGCCTGCCGGGTTCAAGATGCCCAAGTTTGACTTGTATGACGGACATGGGGATCCTGTAGCTCACCTTAGAGGTTATTGCAGTAAAATGAGAGACTCCAGGGGGAAGATGAATTACTGATGGCGTACTTCAATTATAGTCTGAGTGGGGCAGCTTTAGAATGGTACACCTGCCAAGACGCCAACATGTGGTATACATGGGACGATATGGTCTCAGGCATTTGCTCGACATTTTCATTACAATATAGACATTGTCCCAGACCTCTTATCTCTGACCAGGGTGGAAAATAGGCCTAATGAGAGCTTTAGAGAATATGGGGTCCGATGGAGGGAGCAAGATGCACGAGTTAATCCTACAATAGAAGAAGATGAGATGGTTAAATACTTTCTTCATGCCCTGGAGCCCACTTACTATGGCCATTTGATATTTTCCATTGGTAAGACTTTTAATGATGTGGTGAAAATGGGAGAAATGGTAGAAGATGGGCTGAAGTCAAGCAAGATCGTGAGCTATTCTGCTTTAAAAGCCACAACAAAGGCAATTCAGAATGACACAGGAAACTTGCTGGGTCAGAAGGAACATGATGATGTTGCCATGGTTGTCTCAGGATCTCGACCCCGACCCCAACCCCAAACCTATACCCAAGCTCCACATAATCCACCTCAGTATTATCCTCCGAACAACGTCTGGTCATCTGTCCAACCATTGGGTCACTCCTTATGGCGAGCACCAGAACCGCAAAATACTCGTTCGCCTTCACAACATTTTCGAGCACCCAATAACCATAGAAAACAGGGGCATAGACCGGAACAAAGGCAAATAAATAGTTTCACGCCAATAGGAGAATCCTACATAAGCCTGTTTAAAAATTTGAATGATTCTGGCCTTATTGAGCCACTCCTTGGCTATACTCCAGACCCATATGCAAAAGGTTTTGATCCTACTGTATGGTGCATGTACCACTCTAATGTCCAAGGGCATAGAATTGAAGATTGTCGTGCTTTGAAGAGGGAAATAGAAAGAATGATTCAAGAAGGGATAATTGTAGTCCAAGGCAGTAATACCCCAAGTGTCACACATAATCCTCTACAGGTACATGACAACGTACAAATTGTAGGGACGGTTTGCAATGACGAAAGGTTGGTCGAAGGAGTCAATGAGCCGCTTGATGAAAATAATGTGATTGAAGTTGGTGAAGGACCCAACAATTTTGATGTGGGACTCAGTGGCTAAGATGTCGAGCTTGGTGATTGGAAAGACACTCCTTTCTTGGTTAGCCAACATGGAATTTTGGTGGTTCATTTTGTTGTCATTTCTGTCGTCTAGATTATTTCAGGGTTGTAATCTGGATATGGTCTTGTGGCTAGAACCCTTCTTCTTCTTATTTTTCCTAGTTTGTTTTATTGTAGTAATTCGTCTAGTGTTATCTAGGATTGTTCCAGGGTTGTAACCCATGTCTATTTTTCTTTTTTTGTTCAAACCCTTTTCACCATCTATCTAATGCAATCTCCTGTTTTCTGTTAGTTCTAGTCCATTTTTGTGTAGGTCACTTTTCCTTTTATAGTTCTTTTCATGCCAACTCTAGTGACATGACATGCACGCATAATTCTCAGCCTGGTCTTGAAAGTTAGTTTAATCATGAAGCAATGAAACACAGTTTTGAATATGAGAAAATGATACATTTGAGGAAAACAAGTAAAGATTCACGCATTCTGAAATAACTTGAAGCTTGAACTGAGTGAAACTGAGGCGGTTAGTCTGGGAAATCAAGAAGTTTATGAGAGCATAACCCAAGGAAATGTCCCTCAAGCGGTTTGAGGTAAATCAGTCAGTGTTGAAACATATTCTTCCACATCAAGACAAGGTTGAGTCAAGTATGCTTCAAACTGGCGAGGGTCATTCATTTGGATAAAGGTATTCACCATTTGCAGTTTGTGTTTGTGTTGATGCCATCAAGAAACATTGTGCATGGATCTTCTGCTTATTTTTGATTGCATGTTTGTACTTGGCATTTTTAAAGTTTGGTATGACGAAGGCATTTTATTTTGCTACCCAAACACTTTTATCTTTTGCTACCCCTTTTGTGCCTTAATTTGTTTTGTTTCATACCCCTCTTTTTGAATCAGAAGTAGAACTAGGAACGAGAAAAGAAAGAAAAGAAAAAAAAAGAAGAAAAAGAGAAAAATAAGGAAAAGAAAGGAAAAGAAAAAAGAGAAAAGAAGAAAAAAAAAGAGAAAAAGAAAAAAAAGAAAAAGAAAGAAAAACAACAAAATAATCCAACTTCAGGTTGGAACTACGTTCGACCTGATTCTTGTTAAGGATACGTAGGTAGCCTTACTCTAAGGTTCGGTTCCATTAAAACAAAAATCCAAAAAAATCAAAAACAAAATTCCCCACACTCCAAAAAACTAGGGCAGAAGTTTTAATTTTGGCCAAAAGATCTGATTCCAAAAGTTGTAACTTTGAACCCTTTCATCATAAATTATTTTGAGCCTTCATGCCACCCATTCTTTCCAACTCTGTCTAAAAGCCTACATTACGGTCCAAAGAAAGATCTTCCGACCAATCTTTGAGGATGCCAAAACAAGTGTGTGGTGAAAGCATGATTTTCTTGAATCATGGGTAATACCTTGTTCTCAGCACAAAGAGAGAAAATGATAAAATGAGAGTGTTTTATTGGTGAAAACCTTTAGGGGCACCATAAGGAGACGGTGAGTTGAGAGAAAGAGCAAAATGAGAGAGGCTTGATGGTGCAAAACCCTTCGGGCACTACAAGTCGAATAAGGATCGTGGATCAAATAGGCTAATTGGAGCATTGAATCCCAGTTTCACGGCATAGAGGTATAGCAAGAGTGGAACATTAAACTTGCTTGACGGATTAGGCTGCTCAATCCAAAAATGCATGTCATAGTCATTAGAGCTGGTGTCCACATGTGATAAGTTTCTACTATGTAATTTTCTTGTTTGATATCATCTCTTTCCATTGTCCCCTACTCTTTTCCTCTTGCTTTGTTCAATTCCTCTTTTTGAGTCCATTTGGTCAGAACAAGTGAGAAATGACTTCAAAATTTGCTACCAGCTTTCCAATTGCATAGAGCGGCATTTGGCTATCACATCAAAGCAGCATAACTCAGGAAAGAACAATATGCGCATTGATTTGATGATAATTGATGTGCTTTGGGATTCATGTGAAATACAAAGGTTCAGTAAATGTCAATTCATGAGCAATACATTCAGGTAAAAGGTATTGGGCTTGAACGGATCATAGGTGTTTTCATTTATAAGGGTTGACAAAGAAAGTGGTTAACCAATAACAAGCAAGGTCTTCCAAGTGGAAATCAAAGTTAACATGGAAAGTGAAGGAGCGAAAGCCCTCAAGGTCAAGGCCACAAACAAACCACCATGTTTAAACTCACAAGTTTTTCTTTGTCTGAAACAGGGATGAAGGCTATGTTCACATCAAAGTTTGAAATTTTCAGGCGTAATGCCCCAATTCTGCTTATGCAAAGGCTATTGAGAAGATCACACATCACCCCTAGGAGACGCACTTCCTAGTCGGGGTCTTTCAGGTTATACTTTTTTCTTCAGGAGACGCACTTCCTAAATTGAGATTTTACCACTAGGAGACACACATCCTAGTTTTGGATCATTTAAGTTCATTCCTATGAGACGCACTTCCTAGTTCGAGTCATTGAAGTTTCACCCCCAAGGAGACGCACTTTCTAGTCTGGGTCTTTCAGGTTATATTTTTGTTTTAGGAGACACACTTCCTACATTGAGATTTTACCCCTAGGAGACGCACTTCCTAGTCTTAGGTCATTTAAGTTCATTCCTAGGAGACGCACTTCCTAGTTCGAGTTATTGAGGTTTCACCCCTAGGAAACGCACTTCATAGTCTGGGTCTTTCGGGTTTGTTTTAAGAGACGCACTTCCTAAATTGAGATTTTACCACTAGGAGACGCACTTCCTAGTTTTGGGTCATTTAAGTTCATTCCTAGGAGACGCACTTCCTAGTTCGAGTGATTGAAGTTTCACCCCCTAGGAGACACACTTTCTAGACTGGGTCTTTCAAGTTATATTTTGTTTTAGGAGATGCACTTCCTAAATTGAGATTTTTACCCTAGGAGACGCACTTCCTAGTTTGGGTTATTTAATTTCATTCCAAGGAGACACACTTCCTAGTTTGGGTCATTTAAGTTCATTCCTAGGAGAAGCACTTCCTAGTATGGGTCTTTCAAGTGATATTTTGTTTTAGGAGACGCACTTCTTACATTGAGATTTTACCCCTAGGAGACGCACTTCCTAGTCTGGGTCTTTCAAGTTATAGTTTTGTTTTGGGAGACGCACTTCCTAAATTGAGATTTCACCCCCAGGAGACGCACTTCCTAGTTTTGGTTCATTTAAGTTCATTCCTAAGAGACTCACTTCCTTGTTCGAGTCATTAAAGTTTCACCCCCCTAGGAGACACACTTCCTAGTCTAAGTCTTTCAAGTTATGGTTTTGTTTTAGGAGACGCACTTCCTAAATTGAGATTTTATCCCTAGGTGACGCACTTCCTAGTTTGATTCATTTAAGTTCATTCCTAGGAGATGCACTTCCTAGTTCGAGTCATTTAAGTTTACCCCCTAGGAGACGCACTTCCTAGTCTGGATCTTTCAAGTTATAGTTTTGTTTTAGGAGACGCACTTCCTAAATTGAGATTTCGCCCCCAGGAGACGCACTTCCTAGTTGTGGGTCATTTAAGTTCATTCCTAGGAGACTCACTTCCTAGTTCGAGTCATTAAAGTTTCACCCCCCTAGGAGACACACTTCCTAGTCTAAGTCTTTCAAGTTATAGTTTTGTTTTAGGAGACGCACTTCCTAAATTGAGATTTTATCCCTTGGAGACGCACTTCCTAGTTTGATTCATTTAAGTTCATTCCTAGGGAACGCACTTCCTAGTTTGAGTCATTGAAGTTTCACCCCTAGGAGACGCACTTCCTAGTTTGGGTCTTTCAGGTTAAATTGTTGTGTTAGGAGACACACATCGTAAATTCAAGTTTCACCCCTATGAGACGCACTTCCTAGTTTGGGTCATTGAAATTTCACCCGTAGGAGACGCACTTCCTAGCTTGGTTCATTCAAGTTTCATCCCTAGGAGACGCACTTCCTAGTTTGAGTCATTCGAGTTTTATCCCTAGGAGACGCACTTCCTAGTATGGGTGTTTCAAGTTATATTTTTGTTATAGAGACACACTTCCTAAATTGGGATTTCACCCCTAGGAGACGCACTTCCTAGTTTTGGGTCATTGAAGTTCATTCCTAGGAGGCGCACTTCCTAGTTTGAGTTAGTGAAGTTTCACCCCCTAGGAGACGCACTTCCTAGTGTGGGTCTTTCAGGATATCATTTTAGGAGACGCACTTCCTAAATTGAGATTTCACCCCTGGGAGACGAACTTCATAGTCTGGGTCATTCAGGTTTTACTCTTAGCAAACGCACTTGCTAGTCAAACATTCTTGGTTTTACTCACAAGAGATGCACATCCTAGTCGAGTCTTTAGTTTATTCCCATCATTGCATCAGTAACATAAGTAGTTTACAATTTTTCTAACAACTCACAAGCCTCCCGAGTGCACACTGGGGCAGAAAATTTTGTTTGTTTTGTTGTTTTGATTGCAGGCACCCACCTGGACAATGAGGGAAGTCATTTCAGAATTCAATTAAAGTTAGAAGTAGCAGAAGCTTGCGGAAAGAATGTGAGTCGACAATAGTTGACCAACAGAAGTAGTCTTAATTCAAAATAAAAGAAGAAGAAAAAACAAAAAAAAAAGAAGTATCCAAAATACAGAAGCGGAGGCAAGATGCGGATTGCTTAAGACATAACTGAGTCATAAGCTTTGCATGTCCCGTCGTGCACTGGAGAAGTCGTGGAAGAATGAAGCATCACCTGCAACTAGCAAGCATCAAGGTTCAAATCTAAAGTTTACATGAAGAACCATTCAAGAATCAAGATCATGCTTCAAAAGACTTATAGATAGGAATCTTGTAACTCATAGCTGACAGGCTTAATTAGTCTTTTTCATTTTCGATTTTGATGTAATAACAGGGACGCGGACCGGAACCTCGATTGAACGGAACCTCAATCGTCTCTCCACCTCGGTATATTCCTCCATTCTTCTCACTTTTGAACTACACGTGGCCTGATTCCTTCATAGCAAGGATATGTAGGCAGCTCAGATACCAGGGCTCGGTCACATTCTTCTTTATTTAGTTTTAGGTCTTTCTAAATAATGGTTGGGTCCAAAAACCTGTTTAGTCGTTCTTTGTCTGAAAAAACTCTTCGTGTTTCCGGTCAAAGAGGGGTAGCTGTAGACACGTAATTTTTGATAATCCCCGAAAGTTCATACTTATTAGCATTTAAATACTTTGTTTAGGCCTAATATTGCTTTTACTTTATTTTAGCACAAAAATTAAAAAAATACAAAAATAGTTTCATTTTTTTCTCTATTTTAGGTATTAAGTATTTTTAGAAAATATCAGTGTTAACCAATTTTTATTTTATATAATCTTGAAAATACCAAAAATAGCTTCATGTCATAATATAGTTGGTTTTAATTAATCAGGAATGGTTTCACAATTTCATAGTCTATTATTATAGTAAAAGAAATTAATATCTTTATTCTTGTAGAATTAAAGGTCTACTTTTAAGACAAATTTAGCCCATTAATCCTAAAGCCCAATAACTTTAGCCCCTAACCTAGAGACCTTTACACCCTTCTTCAACCTAATACACCCTACAGACCCTAACAACCATCAAACCCTAATTTCCCTACATCCCTCCAAGGCCATTCCCGCCGCCTCCAGCCACCAAATCGTCGGAAATCCGGCATCGTCCACCATCACCACCCCCTCATCTCTCCACTACAGCTTCTAGCCAACCTCACACCACTAACAAGCAACCGTCCGCCCTCATCTCTTCACCACCGCCGCCGGCAGCAACACCCTATGCCGTCACCTCCCTCTCATCTCTAAGCAACAGTCACCCCCTCCTCTCCAGGCACCTCCTGAACTCCGTCGGAAAACGAGTAGCAACCCGTCTTCTTCATCTCCTTCAAGTATCCTCCGAGAAACCCAACACCAACCAACCGTCCTTCTTCATCACACCACCATAACTAGCTTCCCCGCTCTCTGCATCCTCTCTGCCGTCGACCAGGGTTGACCATCGGTGACGGCTAATGTTCTTCTTTCTCCCTCGTCTCTCCATTTCTCCATCACTTCCCGATGGGGATGACAAATCCGACCATATATACATGTCTTTTTTGGCAGCTCATTTCCAGTACATATGAGGTATGTGTTCAGTCGTTCGTCGAGGTTGCCGGTACGGTCTCCGTCTAGCGCCGATTTTTGAGTTCGTAACTTATCTGTGACTGATGTACGAAGTTTTGCTTGGAGATTCTACTTCATTGAAACTTATCTCACAAAGGTCCATCTCTATCCCATACTACTTTCTTTTTTTAAGTGAATTTTTGTTCAAACAAATGTCTGTTCACTATTAATTGCTTGTGATGATTGAAATGAATTAGTTTATCTCTGGTGAGTTAAAATTGAATTAATGCCTTCAGTGATGTTTTTAGTGAAATTCAATGAACATAACGGAAAAGGAAATGAATGAACAATTGTACTATATTTGGCAATTACAAAAGGGTCTGAACTCGATAAATAAAATAGAAACTGCGCCCTTAGTATTTAACTGCTGTTATTTGTCACTTCATTTTTAGTTTGTTTAAAGCCTCTAGTAGCATGTTTTGGCCGACCAAACGGTTAGGCAAATATTAGGACATTGTATTCATTTTATTTAGAGGTAAGAGGTTGTCCCCGTTAGTTGATTGTTATATTCGGGGAATGCCCCGAGGACCTTGTAAATACATATTATCCGGGGAATGCCCCGAAGAACTTTGTAAATATTTTGGAGGCCTCGACAAGCATTACGGAGAATTCAAAGTATAGGTTAGTTTAGGATTTTGCTTTATTTTTTCCTTTTCTATTTTGTTTTATTAGGTGGGGACGATCTCGAGCCTCTTTTGATTGTTCATTTTCTTTTGTGTTTTTATACCTCATTCTGAGTATGCTTTAAAGTCAACTAGATCATGTACGCAACCGTACTTGTTACGGGACTCGGGAATGCCTAACAGCTTCCCCCCGAGTCAAATGAACTCCCCTTACCCGAATCTCTGGTGCAAACTGGTTTAAGAGTCAAATGTGTTTTAAAGGTAATGTTTATTTCACAAAAAAAAATGGTGACCTGGCACACCGAAATCAAATGTCAGGTGGCGACTCTGAAATTCTTTTAAAACACAATCTTTTGTCACATTCAAAATTGAAAACCCTTTCAAGCTTCACAAAATCTTTTTATTGTTTTTAAGAAAGTTTAGTGAAGTTTGTTTGAAAAAAAAAGGGTGTGACACCAGTCACCCCCTGCTCGCCAAAATTTCCCAATACCTCGACCCATTTTTAACCGCTGGCCGCCCAAGGAATAAACTCCATTGATGAGCCTATTGACCAGTTGTACGAAAGATTAAAAGCTGCCGGTTATGTTACTCATATCCCTGTTGTGACCTCTGAGAATCCATCCCAGTGAGTCAATCCAAATAAAACATGTGCATACCATTCTGGCATGAAGAGACATACCATTGATGAATGCCGCTCACTGAAAGATAAGATCCATTCTCTGATTGAGAATAAGATCATTGAAGCAAAGGAAGATACTCCCAATGTCTGCAACAATCTGCTCCCAGACCATAGGGGTGGAGGCATCAACATGATAGTGAGAGAGGAAGAATGGGCCCTAGAGGGGTCGATCGGGTTGATCATAGAAGGTCATGATCCAAAGAAGCCATAAGTCACACTTAATCCTATCATAGTCTAGATTCAGCCGTCAGGAGATTTCGAGGAAGCTGCGTCAGTCCCATTTCAGTTTGAAGCGACACCACCCGCAGATGCACCTGTGTCGTTTGAGGTCAAAGTAATGCCACCTGCCACTTTAACCGTCCCATTTGAAGTAAAGGTAGCCACACCAATAACAGTGGCAGTGTCAACTACGCCACATTTCAACACTAATGTTCTACCTTGGGATTACGTAACTGAAGTAAGAAGGAAAGGTAAGGTCAAGATAGAAGAAGTTGGCACCGCACAGGGGATGACTAGGACCGACAGGGTCTATACACCTGAACACTTGGCAGAATCCAGCAAACAAGCTTCCAACAGACCACCCATCATTGAGATAGGCCAAGATGATCTTTGGAGGAAGGTGCAAGCCAAGGAATATTCGGTCATTGATCAGCTGAACAAAACTCCAGCCCAAATATGTATCCCGTCCTTACTGCAGAATTCGGAAACGCACATGAATGCTTTGATGAGAGTGTTGAACGAAGCATATGTGCCTAATAACATCACCAGTGGAGAAATGGCCAATATGGTAGGTTAGGTGCTGGAAAGTCATAAGATCACTTTCCACGAGGACGAACTGCCACCTGAAGGGTTAAGTCACAAAAAGCACTGCACATCACTGTGCAATGTGAGGACTACTTCATCACCAGGATTCTGATTGACGGGGGATCCAGCCTCAACATCTGCCCATTGACAACACTCAAGAAATTGGGCAAGGGTTTGTACGAGATAAGAGAAGGGTCCATGAATGTAAAAGCTTTTAACGATTCTCAGAGGCCTACAATTGGTGAAATCAGTCTTTGTCTGCAAATGGGACCCACATAGTTCGAGGTTGAATTTCAGGTGATAGATATATCGCCTTCCTACAACTTGTTATTGGGACGTCCATGGATATATGTCGTTGGGGCCGTGGCATCAACATTACATCAGGCAGTGAAATTTGAGTGGAACCAATAGGAAGTAATCATCCATGGAGATGGAAGAAACCCTATCTATAGCCGCCAGACCATCACGGTGGTTGAAGGTAGAAGAAGCTTGGGTGGAGAAACCTACCACAACATCGAGCGGGTTAACGCAATAGACAAGGATAAACGGTGGGACAGTAAGATCGAAAGCATATTGAATTGGAGAGGGTACGAGCCTGGCAAAGGACTCGGCAAGAATCTTCAAGGGATGTCCAAACAAATACAACTGAAGCGCCATGACACCACTTTTGGCCTGGGATACAAGTACACTTGCAAGAGTACAAAAACTGATCGCCACCATGGCGCGACCCTTACTACCCATTGGAACAACCCATCCCGCATCTGGAGCAGACCTTCCAGCAAGCTGATGTCATATGGGGGTCAGAGGAATAAGAAGAGTTAGCAGCCTTGAAGAATCTATTACTGGAAGATGAAAACATGGACTATTGTGTTATTATTGAGGAGGAGAAGGAGGAGGAAGGCTCGTCCATCTAGGTCGTGAGCAAAGGATCATTCCTTAAGAATTGGACTGTCAAAACATCCAAGGCCCGACGAGTCCCGGGGTAGCAAGGCTGAGCAAGCATTATTTATTTCATTTTGCTAATGATTTCCTTTTCGCATTTCTATTTTTCAATAAAATCTCCAATGTTTCCAAAACGTTCGTTTAAATTATCAAAAACTGCTTTTATGTTTCAACAAATCAATATTTATTTATTATTGTTTTTCTCTCATTACTTTTATCTATATAGCATTACTATTTCCTATCTTGATGAACCAATGACTATGACATGTAATGAGACAACGCAACAAAAGGACAGTGATTCAGAAGAAGAGGATGTCATACCCGATGAAATTGTCAGAGAAATTAAGGATTTTGAGAACAGACCTAAGTCTAATCTGGACGAAACTGAGGTAGTCAACCTGGGAGATTCAGAAACTGTCAAAGAAACTTGCATCAACATCCATTTGTCGCCATCAGAGAAAAAGTAATGCACACAATTCGTGAAAGAGTATGGAGATATATTTGCATGGTCGTACGATGAAATGACTGGTCTAAGTACATCCATTGTGTCTCACAAGCTTCCAACCAATCCAATGTGCCCGAGTAAAGCAGAAGCTCAGGAAGTTCAAGCCTAATATGAGCCTGAAAATCAAAGGGGAAGTTACCAAGCAAATCAACGCCAAGGTGCTCAGGGTAGTTGGATATCCAACATGGTTAGCCAACATCGTGCTAGTTCCTAAGAAGGATGGAAAGGTTAGGGTTTTTGTAGACTACCGGGATCTCAACCGGGCAAGTCCAAAGGATGATTTCCCTCTTCCAAATATACACATCCTGATTGACAATTGCGCCAAGCATGAACTTCAGTTGTTCGTGGATTGTTTGGCTGGTTACCATCATTTTTGGATGGATGAGGAAGATGCTGAGAAAACGGCTTTCATCACGCCATGGGGAGTCTACTGTAATAAGATGATGACATTCGGCCTAAAGAATGCTGGGGCCACTTATATGAGAGCTATGACCACTATCTTTCATGACATGATACATAAAGATATCGAGGTATATGTGGACGACGTCATTATCAAGTCCAAGAAAGCCATCGACCATATAGCAGATTTGAGGAAGTTCTTCAACAGATTGCGAAAATACAACCTGAAATTAAACCCCGCGAAGTGTGCATTCGGAGTTCCTGCTGGAAAATTGCTTGGGTTCATCGTCAGCCGCCGAGAGATAGAATTGGATCCATCAAAGGTCAAAGCCATCAAAGAGTTACCACCGCCAAAGAATAAGAAAGATGTGATGAGTTTTCTGGGAAGACTTAATTACATCAGCCGGTTCATAGCCCAGTCCACGGTCATATGTGAAAAAATCTTCAAGATGCTGAAGAAGGATGATGCAACCAAATGGACCAAGGATTGTCAAAAGGCATTCGACAGAATTAAGGAGTACTTGTCAACACAGCCAGTCCTGGTGCCGCCAGAGCAAGGTAGACCCTTGCTACTCTACCTCGCAGTACTAGATGGAGCTTTCGGCTGCGTTCTGGGGCAGCGGAATGAGACAGGGAGAAAAGAGCAGCCTATATATTATCTGAGTAAAAAGTTCACTCCATACGAGGCACGGTATTCTCTACTAGAGCGTACGTCTTGTGCTTTAACCTGGGTAGCCCAGAAGCTGAGGCATTACTTCTGTACCTACACAACATATCTCATATCAAGGATGGATCCCTTGAAATATATAATTCAGAAATCCATGCCCACGGGCAAGCTAGCCAAGTGGCAAATCCTGCTGAGTGAGTTCGACATTGTCTATGTGATTCAAAAAGCGGTCAAGGGACAAGCATTGGCGGACCATCTTGCCGAGAACCCTGTGGATGGAGACTACGAACCCCTGAAAATGTATTTTCTTGATGAAGAAGTGTTATTCATAAGAAAAGACATTGCAGAATCCTATGACGATTGGAGAATGTTCTTTGACAGAGCAGCGAAATTTCAAAGGAGCTGGCATTGGAGTTGTCCTAGTATCGGAAATAGGTCAACACTATCCGGTATCTGCTAAACTCAAATTCCCTTGCACTAACAATATGACAGAGTATGACGCCTGCATCCTAGGGCTCAACATGGCCATTGGCATTAATATTCAAGAGCTGCTGGTAATTGGTGATTCATACCTGCTAATACACCAAGTACAAGAAGAATGGGCTACCAAGAATTCCAAGATACTGCCGTATCTGCACCATGTGCAGGAATTAAGAAAGAGGTTCAGAAAGACAGAATTTCGGCACGTCCCCAGAACTCAGAACGAGTTTGCCGATGCATTGGCCACTCTATCATCCATGATACAGCATCCAAATAAGAATTGCATTGATCTTACTCCAGTAAAGATCCATAACCAGCCAACATATTGTGCCCATGTTGAAGAAGAAGCGAACGGAAAACCATGGTTCTAGGACATCAAGGAATACTTGACAAAGGGAGAGTATCAAGAGCATGCAAATAATACTTAGAAACGCACGCTTTGGAGATTGTCCAACAGTTTCTTTCACAATGGAGGAACCCTGTACAGGGGATTTGTCGATTTGGAATTATTAAGATGTGTCGATGCGAAGAAAGCCTCCAAACTACTTGAAGAAATACATGCTGGGACCTGCGGCCCGCATATGAATGGTTTTGTCTTGGCAAAGAAGATACTCAGAGTCGGTTACTTCTGGATGACCATGGAAACGGACTGCATCCAGTATGTCCGAAAATGCTACCGATGTCAGGTACATGCAGACAAGATAAAGGTACCCCCATGTGAGCTCAATGCAACAAGCTCGCCTTGGCCATTCACCTCCTGGGGAATGGACGTCATTGGACCAATCGAGCCTAAAGCCTCAAATGGACACAGGTTCATCTTAGTAGCTATTTATTATTTCACCAAATGGGTCGAAGCAGCATCTTACAAAGCAGTGACTAAGAAAGTCGTGGCAGACTTTGTCCGCAACCGTATTGTTTTGTTGATTCGGAGTCCCAGAGTCAATCATCACCGATAACGGCTCCAATATCAACAGTGATCTGATGAAAGCCATGTGCGAGACTTTCAAAATCAAGCACAAGAATTCCATAGCCTATAGACCTCAAATGAATGGAGTTGTAGAAGCCGCCAACAAGAACATGAAGAAGATATTGAGAAAGATGATAGAAAAGCACAAACAATGGGCACGAAAAGTTATCATCTGCCTTACTGGGATACCGCACCACTTACCGCATATCAATCGGGGCAACTCCTTACTTGCTGGTTTATGGGACAGAAGTTGTTATTCCTGCCGAAGTGGAGATTCCTTCCTTAAGAATCATACAAGAAGCTGAGCTTAGCGATGCAGAATGGATAAAGAGTCGTTACGAGCAACTAGCCCTCATAGACGAAAAAAGATTGAATGCAGTGTGTCACAGACAACTTTATCAGAGAAGAATGACAAGAGCCTTCAACAAAAGAGTCAAGCCAAGACAGTTCACACCGGGGCAGCTGGTGTTAAAAAAGATCTTTCCACATCAAGATGAAGCCAAAGGGAAATTCTCTCCCAACTGGCAAGTTGTGTATGTGGTTCACCGAGTATTGACAGGAGGAGCTCTTCTACTTGCAAAAATGGACGGAGAAGTCTGACCAAAACCAATCAATTCCGATACAATTAAGCGCTACTATGTGTAAGTCTTTATGCTTTCCTCAAATGATATAAATTGAACTACGACTTAGCTGATTCCCGTTTAAGAGGGGATACGTAGGCAGCCCTATGGGTTCAGTCACAATTCAATAAAAATCTCATTTTCCCCAGAATTTGAAACTGGAGGAGAATTTTGAGGAGAAGCCTCAAAATTCCGAAGCAAGTTCAGCCGATCGCAGCATGTGCAACAGTCAGAGACGTCAATTCATCTAACTGGGGTAGAATTTTGAGGAGAACCCTCAAAATTCTGTAGCATGAGAGGTTGCAATGTCTTGAACCGTGTCACGACCGTCTGTTCATCTATATTTCATAAAATATATATTTTATACTATGTCTTTACAAAATCATGCATGCTTTCTTTCAAAAATAGCTCTGTTTGGAAAACGCTACCCTGATGATATGAACAGGATCAACAGGCCAAGCAGAACGAGTCGAGCAAAGCCAGCGAGGATATGAACCAACCTTCCCCATCTACAGAACTCACGATTATTCTTTGGATGCAGGAACAATGAATAAACACACTTCATAGTCACAATTCTCAAAACAGTTGCAATATGCTATCAACACAAAGAGTAAACATGCTACGCAATCACAATGCTCACAATAATCGCAATATCAAAATATGCTACCATCTAAGAAATTCTACTATTATTTGCTATTTATTCTTCTGTGTAACGACCCGACCACTCGTTTTGCGTTATCGGACCCCCTTGCCCTATATAAGTCTTCCCATAGCGGCTTCTTGTGATTTGTGACTTGCGGGGGCTGGTGGTTCAGGATTTGGAAGTGCTTTGAGCAGTATAGGAACACTTGGTTCCTTAAGGTTGGCCTATTTGGCCAAGTTTGACCTCGGTCAACATTTTGAGCAAACAACCTCGGAATGGAATTCCGACAGTGTCAGTAGCTCAGTATGATGATTTCAGACTTGAGCGTATGCTCGGAATGAGTTTTCGATAACCCGGGAGCGTTTCAGCGCCCGATATAGAAATAGGGATTTCCTTAAGTTTGAAATTTGGTTCGGAACGTGATTTTATGTTACCGAGGTCCGAATGAAATTCCGAGATCGGGAATTGTTCCGTTATGTCATTTATGACTTGTGTGCAAAATTTGAAGTCATTCCGAGTTGTATAGGCCGGTTCGGCGCATTTAGATGAATTCTAGAATCTTAAGTTCTTAAGCTTGATTCAATTTGGTTTTGGGGTTGAATTCTGAGTTTCGTTGTTGTTTTTCACGTTCCAGAAGTTCGAGCGAGTACGTATCATGAATACACACTTGTCGGTGCTTTTGGACGGGGTCCCGAGAGGCTCGGGTGAGTTTTGGACCCCCGGGAGCTAAGTTGGAAAAACCAGTTTTTTGTTGTCTTGTTTCCTTCTTCGCGATCGCAGAAGGTTGGGCCCTTGGCCTTCGTGATCGCATCCCAGTCTTCGCAATCGCAGAAGGCTAGACTCCACGCCTTCGCGATCGCAGCCCCATCCTCGCGATCGCATAGTGTCAAGTTAGGGCCGGGCACAATTGATCTTCGCGATCGCAGGACCTCTGCCGCAATCGCAGAGGTCTGGCCAGTTGGACTTTGCGATCGCATGGCCCTTGTCGCGATCGCAGTGAAGGAATAACTGGGCAGTCTTATTAAATACGGGACTTAGCCTATTTCCTCAATTTTAATCTTCCTCCTCAAGTATTTAGAGAGCTCTTCCAGGAACCTTCCACCACTGTTATTGAGGTAAGTAAATTCCATGGTCTTGCTAGTTTCAAACATCAATTCCTAGTTAAATTCCCAACTAAATTATCAAAAATCATGAAATTAGGTAGTAATTTTAGGGCTCTTGAGGGTTTTGTGATTTTCCGTTTTAAGCCTTGAATTCAAAGTAGAAATCACACATTAATGATCCTTAGGCTATGGGTAAGTGATCCCTTCGTGAATTTTCGGAATTTGAACATGCGGAACCGGGGTTGGAATTTGAGAATTTTTCAAGAATAGCGATTTTATTGATAACTAGGATAATTTCCCACATTGTGCATGCATTGATTTAATTGTACACCTTTTGGATAGTTGCGAGTCCTCAGGTGTAGAGTTCGGAGTTTCGGGCGCAATTGTGGTCCGAGGGGTAGATTCGACACAAGGTGAGTCTCCTTTCTAACCTTGTAAGAGGGAATTGTCCCCATAGGTGTTCTATGTGTTGTGTGTAATTGTTTGTGGGGGCTACGTACGTACCAAGTGACGAGAGTCCGTGCGTAGCGGCTATGATTGTTATGTCCGGGTAGCTAGGCCCCACATCATGCTCTGTTTTCCACTCGTAATGAATTATATGCTATGAGCTCTGATTATATGTGTAGTTTTTGTTCTTCTGACATTTATGGAATTTAAATAATGGAAAAGAAATTATTTTTACGGAAAGTAATATAAAAAGGAATTGTGCCATTGTCGTGAAATTTTAGGGCCACAGCGTGCCTTATACTCTTTCTTGCAAATGACATATATGCTATGAACTCATGATTTTTGCGTGATATTTCTTTTCTCTGAGACTTTATGGAACTTCTGGAATTGAAAGGAATTTATTATGTAAAGTATGTTTGATATGTTATTGTGTGTGCATGTACCGCTTCGCAATTTACATTCCGCGAGCGATGTGTGATTTTCCCACTCTCATGGGAGCCGGCCGTACGCCACGGTGGATTGAAAGGTGCACTTTTTGGACGGGCCGGTCAATCCCCGACAGTGCACGAAGATGATATAATTAAGAATGCACTTTTGGTACAGGCTGTTCGATCCTCGACAGTGCATGGACGAAGTTGTACAATGTTAGGATATGGTTACATTGAACGGCGCACTTTTGGGACTTGCATCGATCCTCAGCAGTGCGTAGATATGACTATGGTAAGCATGCACTTTTGGGACGGGCCGGTTGATCCCGGCAGTGCATAGCTACTTTTCCTTATGACTCCGGCCGGTTGTCTTATTCCTGTGTGCGCATGATTATTTGGCATTGTTTTATGGATATTGACTTGTATTGGATATTTGGGGGAAAGAAAGTGGCAATTGTTATTGTTCCAGTATTTACTTGGATTTCTGTGCTTTATACATAATTGCTGCTCACTGTCTTACATGCCTTCCGCTTTTAATTATTTTGTCATTGAGGTATCATACTGTTGGACCTTAGTGAGTTTCAAGTTTACCTCTCGTCACTACTTCTTCGAGGTTAGGCGGGATACTCACTGGGTACATATATGTATATGTACTCATGCTACACTTTCTGTGCATTTTGTTGCACAGATACCCTCATAGTGCAGTGATTGATTCCGAGACTTACTCATGTTGCATTTTTCTGGTGGCGTTCCGCAGCTGGCAGAGTCTCCCTTCTATGTCCCTACGCTTTTGTCTTTATTACCTTTGTCCAATTTAAATTCTCGGACAAGAGTTGTATAATTGTATAAATTCTTAGAAATTGCTCATGTACTTGTGTCACCGTGTTCTGGAAAAGTGTTGGTATTTCTTGTACTACATTAAGTGGATTTTCCGTCGTATATAGTTTACGAGCATTTGCTTTATTATTTGATTATAAATGCAGAAAAAGACATGATTTTGAAAGTGTTAAGCAGGAAGTTGTTTGAACTAGTTCAGGGATTGGCTTTCCTGACAGTGTGTCTGGCGCCATCACAACCCATAGATTTTGGGTCGTGACATTCTGCATAAGGCTAAGCTCTGCCTTCACCTTGCATGGGACTAAGCTATGTCCCGCATTTTGCATGAGGCTAAGCTCTAAATCCATCTGCATAAGGCTAATCGCTACCTTCCCCTGCATGAGACTAAGCTCTGTCTCCATCTGCATGAGGTTAAGCTCTACATCCACTCTGCATAAGGATAATCTCTACCTTCATCTGCATAAGGCTAATCGTTGCCTTCCCCTGCATGAGACTAAGCTCTGTCTCCATCTACATGAGGTTAAGCTCTACCTCCACTCTGCATAAGGCTAATCTTTGCCTTCCTTTGCATAAGGTCAATCTCTGCCTTCATCTGCATAAGGCTAATCGCTGCCTTCCCCTGCATGAGACTAATCTTTGTCTCCATCTGCATGAGGTTAAGCTCTACTTCCACTCTGCATAAGGCCAATCTCTGCCTTCGCTTGCATAAGTCTAATCTCTTCCTTCATCTGCATAAGGCTAATCACTGCCTTCCCCCCGCATGATACCAAGCTCTGTCTCCATCTTGCATGAGGTTAAGCTCTACATCCATTTTGCATAAGGCTAATCTCTCCCTTCAATTGCATGAGACAAAGCTCTATCTCCATACCCACACGAGGCTAAGCTCTGCCTCCAATTTACTTTTTCACCGAGACTAAACGTTGTCTCTCAAAGCATTATCTACTTCGCTTCTCTTTCGGGCTAAGATCTTCCCTCCAATTTGCAAGACTAAGCTCTGTCTTGTCAACATTATATTATTGCATCTCATGGGCTGAACTATCGCCAACTTGTCCAAGGGCGTCATAGTCTAAACGACATCATCCTCATAGCCGAAAGCATCATGCCATGGCCTGAGGATCTCTCTCACTTTTTGCATATCATTATTCAAAGGCGTCATAGATTGGAGGCACCATCTTCATGGCCCGAGAACATCATTTCATGGCTTGGTAATCTCTCATCAAGCAATTCATGGCCCAGGACATCATGGTCTAACAATGTCATCCCTAACCGTCCGAAGACAACTCTCATAGTCCAATGGGAACCTGTATCATGTTTAAATTTATGCACAATATATGGTTGTAGTATTCTTATTTGCAGGTAACCCGGCAAGCAACGACTATCCCAGTTGGAGCGATCCCGCTCCAGTTTATATCAAACTTGATCTCCCCATAAATCGTTCATTCGCCCTTCCTAGAGGTTGCGTCCGTTCTTGTGATGATTTCACCGATATACTTCGCCGACGATTCCGGAACTACATACGGCCTGATTCATGTAAAACTGGGGATATGTAGGTAGCTCAGAAGTCAGTGTACGGCCTAAATCTCTCAAACCATTTCGCTCGGTCAAAATTGGCCATCATATCTTTACCCGACAACTCTTTCATCCTTTCCGGGTAAAGAGGGGCAGCTGTTGATACCCAATTTTTCCCGAAAAATATTTTAAATTGCATACATACCTTCAAAATCATACATTGATAGCAATTGGTATTTTTCCATAATTTTTTACAATTTTATTAATTTGTCCAGCATTTTATTCCAAATAAATAATTGTAAAATTACATCACAAATGATTTTAAGAGCATTCCTTGATTTAATTTATTGTTTATGGTCTTAATAAGACCAAATTATTTCATAATTAGCCAAATTTACATCTTTTGGCTATAATTGCAATAACACCCAAGCATATAATTTTGTACTATTTGTTTCCAGAAATTAGTCCTTTGTATTTTAAAATACTAAATAATCATTTTAAACTATTTTCTATGCATGAAATTCATTTTTAATAATTACTAGCTATTTTATAAATTATTTTAACTAATTTGAATTGGGTATTTAACAAATAGCCTATTTCATTTCGATTTTAGCCTAAATTAACCCAGCCCCAAACCCCTAATTAAATCATCCCAATACCCTAAGCCCAATTCCTAATCCTACCCGACCCAATTCTGGTTAGATCTTGGTCGTTGATCAATTTTGATCAACGACCCAGATTTAACCTTACCTTAATTAATCTAACCTATACCCCCAAACCCCTCTCATTCTCTCATCCTCACCCCGCCGTCACACTTCTCTCATTATCTCAAACTCCCTCTGCCTAACCATGGCTTCCACTCACCGGCTGCTTGCTTGCCGGTATTGATGGTGGTTCTCACAACCACCCCTAGCCTTATTGGCTCCTCCATGACCGGATTCATGTCATCTCTGAGGTCCTCAAGGGACAAGTGGCCGTTCACTTACCCCCTGGGCCTGTGCTCACAATTCTCAGGCTACCATGGCTCGATCGAGTAAGATCTTTCTATTTTTCGGCTAAACCTATGGGTTTCTAAGCCGGTCTCTCTATTTTTTGGTTGTTTTATAGAAAACCCTAATCTCTTCTCCTGTACCTCTTAGATCTGTTACAGATCTATGGTTTTTCTGAGCTATTTTTGTTTGTTTTGTGAAAAAACCTTTCGATGTATCAAAGCGTCGCTTTATTTTCCCATTAAGGTTTCTGAAACTTTTTTCAAAATATTTCTGGTCTTTTTAAGGTTGTTCTCTTATTCTCATAGGTTTAAACGACTTTTTGTTAAGTTGCTTTTTAATCTTAATTTGTTATGTTAAACCCCTAGTTTTAACACTATGTTATAATTCCGGAGTTGATCCTTGCTTTTCGATTCTGCTATGTGTGTGTTCGATTCTCATGAGTATGCCTCGATCGATTGAAGTGTTTTCTTATTTTTTTACCCTAATAATGTTTTATTAGGGTTTTCGATTTGATTTTGTTTGCTTACACTCTGTTTATATGTTTATTCATGGAAGTCTATATTGTTTCCCTCAATATTAGTACCATTTTCGATTCTTTGAATCCCTAATTTGCTGTGTTAATATCCTTTCTGATTTCCGACCTTTAAATTATTTTCTTGCCTTATTATGTGGTTGACTATACTGTTAATTGATTATTATGTTATTTCCTTAATTATAATCCTATGTACCTAGCCCTAATTGCTTACTTTGTACCTACTGTGTTTGAATTATTTCCTTATTTGTTATGCTCCAGCTACACGTGATTTCTTCCCTTACTTGTTACCTGTTCTTTACCGTTTGAACTGATTCCCTTAATTAGGGAAGACTTGGGACTAATTTTATTCTTAATTGATTATGTATCCTATAATCACTAAACAATCTGATTCTTACCTTATTTACCTAGCTTTCAAACTACTATATATATAATTCTCTATTCTACTCTCAAAAAAGAGTCTTTTGGACACGAGCTCACATTAGTTCACAATTCTCTCTCACATACTTAAACTTTCTACCTATTGTTACTCAAATTAGTCGGCTGCAAGCCAAGGTTAATTATTGCACTTATTGCTCTGCACTTTATGTTTAATCTCCTTACTGGTATGTTCTGATTTTGAATTCAAGTTCCAAACCAATGTGTTTCTTCCACTGTTTCAGTTCATCATTTTACTATTCTGTTTATTTCTATTTTTTGCTTCTCAACATGTGTTTAACCTGCTTTACTTAGTATGCTAGTCATGTTCTATCCCCTTTTAGGGTCAGCCTATTTATGAACATGTTCGCTTCCTTTGAAGTCTTCCTCAATGTGACTCTGATCTGTCTTTAAAGGTTTGCCTATGTGTTGCTTAGTTCTGGTATGCACCTGTTGTGCAGAACAATTGTTTCCTTAAGTTGTTTGATACCATGCTTAATCCTACTCGATCATGCTTAGTACTCATATGTATTCACTGTTTATTATTCAGTTACCTCCCAATCCTATACACCCCCCTAATTACATATTTACCCTGATCTGGTACAAACCTATTTTGTAAACAATTTGTTATTCTGAACTATTCTGATTATATGCGCAATTCTATTTGATACCACTATGTCTTCTATTGCTTGCTCTAAGGTCCATAATCCTATACTATGTTTACACCATTGGTTATTCCCCATCTCATAAGCCCCCTAAGCAATTCTGATCATATGCAGCCATTACCAATGCAAAAATTCCTACCCTATTGTCTGCTATCCCTTAAAAGTTTTGTGCTTCTGCTTGTTATGTGTTCATTGTACATGCCCTATGTGTCCCCAGTTCCCAGCTTCCCTGTGTGAAAGTTTGTTAAGAAAGTTTGAATTTGATTGTTGTATGGTTGATCTGTTGTTTGTTTGACTACATTGTTGTTGTTCGAACTATTGTTTTTACTACTTAAACAACTCTTATGATGTAAAACTTCTCTATCTCAACTGAGTCTTTTACAATACTGTTTTTGTTATCAACCTTTTCAAACCTATGTCAAGCACTCTCACTCTAATCTTAGGTCCTTAAGTTCTGCCCCTCCATTGTTAGACTGCTTTGGGATCCCTATGAGATCCCTCTGAACTCTGATGCACTAGGGTTTGCTCTTCCACACTACACTTACTCAGTTTGGTTATGAAATCTGGGTGTGAGCACTACACTAGATCCTTGAGGTCCTTAGGGAACTCTGACACACTCGGATATGAGAAAGGCTATGAAATTTTGACAGTTGAAGGTATGAACATCTGGTACATTTGGGCCTGCTTCAGGATCCCTATAGTTGAACTTCTTCTTTTCCTTTATCTATTTATGTAATTTATTCAGCTGGTCTGTAATAATTATTTGTAAATAGATATTGGGGATGGCTAGTGCAATGAGAGGGTAGCTATGTAGTTTTATCAATGTTACTGGGTAGAAATCATGCCTTAAGCTTTTACATTGGCTATATCTACATTATAATCCATGCTTAGGACCAACATGTTCATTCAAACCATGCCAAACATGCATTAGATATCATGTTTTTAGGGCTTCCATGTTTACTGCCTTAACGTACAACATGTCCCTAACTTACGCTCATGCCTACCACTTAGAGATCCTGCTCCTAGGATAATAAATAAAAAAATTGTGACTCTTGTGCATTCAAAAATCATGCCTCAATCATCCTATAACTCTTTGTGCATTTTACAAACCATGTTGTAGGGATTTTGTGCGTCCTGGAATTCTGCATCTATATGTGCATATTAGATACCATGCTCTAGGATTTTGTGTGCATTTGCTTAACCACGCCTAGTTCAAAATGTTGATTCATGAAAAGGTATAAAATGGTCTCACGTATAATTTCCATGTCTATTATTAATAAAACTGGTAACAATCTCTGCATTCTCAGATTTACATCACTTAGAATAGCATGCTTTAGGTAAAAAAAACCTCTTAAGTGTTTAATAATTCTGGTAGTTGTTATGCACTATCCCACGCCTAGGCAAGCCTTAGGTAATCAATCTCTTTAAAACTGGAAAACTTGCTTGATTGCGTTTACTGCTTAAAGGCTAACAAGCTTAAAACTAGTTGGAAAACTGATTAGGGCCCTGCTTATGAGTTTATGAAATAAAGCTGCATATTTATGTGCATTGATCCACTTAGCTATCCTGTCTTGGGATCCTGTCTAATAAATTGTCCTTGTTTGTGTTTGAGACGTGCTGAATATGTGCATTACTTGTGGAGGTAAATCTGAGCTCGTAACTCCTTTCCTGCGTTTGTCTGATCAGTCCTATATGTTCTTGCATGTCGATTAGAATTTTACCCTTTTAGAACCTTAGGGGTCTGTCTAGAACTACCTATATCTAGAGGTCCTAAATTCCTCCAGGACCATAAGGAAGGGATGGGTAACAGCACGCTTAGAGTCCGTTAAATAAACTCGCTTAATAACCGCTAAGGGGTGGGGTATATGATGACCAGTGCGCTAATGCCACGTGTATCCCCTCACTGAGGAGTGATTACCGGTCATTGCATTGATGTGATCCTATAGGATAAACAACTTAGGACTCCCCTATCCTTAAATATATGTGCTTAGACCATAAATATTTCAAAACTTTATTACATATGTGTGCTTAGACTACGAAAATTTTTCAAACCACTATATGTCTACATGTGCATACTTTGACTGCCTATTTACTACTGGTTTAAATTCACAAAGCTTGTTTGGCTGGGAACCACAGTTGTGGACTTTGAGGGGTGCCTAACACCTTCCCCTCGGAGTAATTTCAATCCCTTACCCAATCTCTGGTTATCCAATTACCGTTATTGTGACCCTTAATAGGTGTCCTAACGCACCTTAATTCGTTAGGTGGCGACTCTTCAAATCCTTACATCCTTTATCCCAAAAGGAAATGAGTTGTCCCAATAATGTCAAAACCCTGACTGATCCGAAAGGAGAGGAAAAAGGGGGCGCGACAACACCGGGTTCTAGGATGTATTTGTTAATTGAGGTGTTAAAACCTTGTTATTTACTCAGTAAATGTTTTATTGATTTTCACATAATGAAATGAAAAGTAACGATTTCAAAATACTAAAATCTGGAATTTCAATTATCTAATGAGTGTTGGCTTTCCCGATAAAGTAGTCCGACACCATCACGGCCTTGATGGATTTTGGGTCGTGATAGACGAAGTCCCCAATTTTCAAATATCTGAGGTGAGCTTTTCTATTGTAATACTGCTCTATAATTTGTTTTCGAGCTGACATACGTATTAATGCAGCTTCTCTCCTTTGCTCGAGTAAATCCGGATTTGTTCTCAACTCGTCGTTGTTTGTTTCTTTTGTTGTTGTAGTGAATCTTGTGCTTGGTTCGCCAATTTCCACTGGTATTAAAGCTTCTGAACCTTAAACAAGCGCGAATGGAGTTTCTCCCATGGTTGTTTTTGCACTAGTTCTGTAAGCTGACTGCCCGTAGCTCTTTAGGCCAATTTCCCTTAGCTTTTTCCAACCGTTTCTTCAAATTGTTGACAATGATATTGTTCGTTGACTCGGCTTGCCCATTAGCCACGGGGTAACACGGTGACGAAGTGATTCGTTTGATTTGTCAACTTTTGAAAAATTCTGTGATTTGTGAGCCTTTGAACTGTGGTCCATTGTCACATACGATTTCCTTTGGTACACCAAAATGACATATTATGTGTTGCCATATAAAGCTTTTCACTTATTTTTCTCGCACCTGTTTAAAGGCATATGTCTCCACCCATTTTGAGAAATAATCTATTAATACAAATAAAAATAGTACATTTCCTTTAGCTGGGGGAAAAGGTCCTACTATATCCATTCCCCATTTTATGAATGGCCAAGGTGACACAACTGGGTGGAGTAATCCTGTTGGCCGATGCATATTGTTAGCATATTGTTGGCATTTGTCGCACTTAGCTACGAAATTATCAGCGTCTTCTTCCATTTTAGGCCAATAGTACCCTACTCTGATCAGGGTTTTGACAAAGGACCTTGCCCCTGCGTGGTTTCCACAGTGTACTTCGTGTACTTCTTTCATTACATACTCTGTCTGATTGGGTCCAAGGCACCTTTCTAGGGGACGTCCAAACATTTTGCGGTATAATGTATCATGAACTAGGCAATAACGTACTGCTTTTCGGCGAAGTGCGTGAGCTTCTTTTTTATCTTCAGGCACGGTACCATTCTGCAAAAAATTTACAATTTCGTTTCTCCAATCCCAGGTTAAATTATTAAATGTTACCTCATTTTTATCCTGGTCGATTGCTGAATGAAATAAGTTTATCACAATAGCATTATCTTATTTGTTACGACGGTAACTACTGCGAGATTAGCCAATGCATCCGCTTCTACATCTTCCTCCCTGTGTATTTGTATAATCTTCCATGATTGGAATTCTCTTACTAGGTCTCGTGCCTTTTCCAGATATTGTTGCTTTCGAGCCTCTCTTGCAGTATAAGTCCCCTGCATCTAGTTTACCACTAGTTGAGAGTCACTTTGGAAGATTTGAAAGTTCATAAGTTCGATTCTTGGCGCATTTTGTATTTTTGGCATTGTTTGATGTGATTTGAGATCCCGAGCAGGTCCGTGTTAGGTTATAGAACTTATTTGTGTGATTAAGTTGTCCTCGGGTGTGTTCCGGGTGGGATATGGGTCATTTTTCACCTATCTTGAACTGTTGTTCCTATATTCTAATGTTCTTCTTTGCGATTGCGAAGAGCCTTTCGTGTTCGCGAAGTGTTTCTGCTGACCACCTCATATTTCTTCTTTGCGTTCACATTCATGCTCTCGCGTTCGTGAAGGATTGCATTTTTCCTTCTTCTCGTTCACATCCTCCCTTCCGCGTTTGCGTAGAACAAACCAGGCCCGGAGCACTAGTGGTTATTACTCTTCGCATTTGTGTGTTCCCCTATGCATTCGCGATGGGCTTTTCTTGGAAGCCTCAGTTTTCTTCTTCGCGAACGCGACTCTTCCTCTGCGTTCGCGATGCATAAAGACCTGGGCAGAATATAAGATCTTCAAATCGAGGGTTAGGCCATTTTTATCATATTTTGACTTGTAGAGTTCGGTTTTGAGCGATTCTTTGTAGGTTTTTCAAGAAAATTGATTGGGTAAGTGTTCTTCACCTAGAATTTAATATATTCCATGATTTCATCTTTGTTTTTATCATTTAATTTGTTTTTTGAGTAAAGAAAAATGGTGGTTTTTGAAGAAAAATTTCAAAATAAAAAATCATGATTTGAGAAACGAAATGGTATCGGAATTTGATAATTTTAGTATGGTTGAAGTCGTATCGGAATGGGTGTTTGGGTTTTGTTTAATTTGTTGGGTTTCGAGGTGCGGGCCTAGGGTCAACTTTTGGGTAGATTTTAAGATTTGATAAAGATTGAGTCTTTATGATCAGGAATAGATTCTTATGTGTTTTATTTGTGCTTGAAGTTATTTTGGTTAGATTTGATCTGTCTGGAGGTCATTTAACCTGAGAAGTTCATTTTTGAGTATCGACTTGTCTTCTTTGAGGTAAGTATCTTGCCTAACCTTGTGTGGTGGACCGTTTCCTAAGGATTTGAGCCTTTTATGATGATTGTAGGTCATTTCACCCGAGAAGTTTATTTTAGAGTATCAGATTTGAGTTTTTTGTGATTGAAGGTTCTTGAGTTGATGTACTTTTTGTACTTTGTATTATTGTCATTGTTAATGTTGTACTTGTTGTGGTGGTGCACGAGGTTTCTGCCGTGTGGTTGTTGTAATTATGATGCACGAGGTTTTTGTCGTGCGATTGTTGTTATGGGGTTGCACGAGGTTTCTATCGTGTTGTTGTTACTATTGATATTTCCACATGCGGTGTGACTAGACGTGATACATACATATATATATGTATATGTATACATATACATATATATAT
>ML277259.1:2551-39967 GCA_005239495.1 Nicotiana undulata | reverse complement strand
ATCGCATTCCTGTCGCATAACAGGAATGCGGTTCGCATCCTTCACATTCTCATCGCATCTCTATACCCTATTTTCCTGGTCATCACCTCATTGTTTATTTGCGGTTCGCATTGTTGATGTGCGACCGCAGATTGACATCGCATTCTTGAGGCAGCTTTAGGCACCAGGGATTCTGCGGTTAATTATGCGATCGCACAATCGACCACAGTAAAGATCTTGAAATTGGCCTATCTTTCTGTTGCGATCTGCGATCCCTGGGTGCGTTATGCATTTTGCATTTAAGTTATGCGACGCTCTCTTGTAAGATATGCGATCGCATAGGTTGTTTCCCTCACTTTTTAGCTTCTTTGCTTTCTGTTTCATGGTCTTGAGTATTTACACCTCATGCACTGCAAAACGTCAAAATTCTATAAGTATAAAGGGTAAATGCTCTTGAAACAAACTATAATCTAAGAAATTTGGTATTAAATGTGCCAAAATTCTCCGGCACATCATGGGATCACACACCGCCTCCATTCAAAAGCTCGAGATGCAAATGAGGGATTTGTCACGAGAACAAAATCCCAAGCTAAAAGGTACTCTTCCTAGTGACACGGTGATCATCCCAAAAGGTGGTCCAAGCGGACCATCTTCTCATTGCATGGCCATCACAACTAGAAGCAGTAAGGTGCTCCAACATGTGAGTGAGCAAGTTGTTGATGTAGAAAGTCTTGATCAAGGAGTGGAACCACAAGTTGAGTTGCCGGTTGTGGTGGAAGTTGAAAAGGCACCCCAAGAGGTAAAGATTCAAAGAGCAAGGCACGAAGAGGTTAAGGAAGAGGTGAAGGAGACCCCAAAAGCACCTCCACAAATTCCACGACCTACTCATCCATTCCCTCAAAGGCTTACACGAAGGGTGGATGATGGAAAGTTTGAAAAGTTCTATGACATCTTGAAACAATTATCGGTGAACATCCCATTCTTGGAGGCCTTCCACGAGATGTCGGGATTTGCCAAGTACTTGAAGGATTTGATGACAAAGAAGACAACGACAAAGAATGAGGTGGTGAACTTGACTCATCGAGTAAGTTCAATAATTGCTACAACAACTTTGGAGAAAAAGGGAGACCCGGGGGCTTTCACTATCCCATGCACCATTGGGTTGAGAGATTTTGCTAGAGCACTTTGTGACAACGGTGCTAGTATAAATTTGATGCCTCTTGATATCTACAAGCAAGCGGGATTGGGGTTGCCAAGACTGACTAGCATGCAATTACAAATGGCCGATCGATCAATTAAGAAACCTGTGGGCATTGTTGATGACGTCTTGGTGAAGGTAAGGAAATTCCTTCTCCCGGCCGATTTTGTCATCATGGATTGTGCGGTGGACAAGGAGATTCCTATCATTTTAGGAAGACCATTCCTTGCGACGGGAAGAGCTTTAATGGATTCATAACGACATGAAATCAAGTTCTGGGTGAACGATGAGGAAGTCACCTTCCAAGCTAGCAAGGGGTTGAAATCGCCAAGCGCATACGAGGGAATCTCGGTAATTGATGATGTTGATGAGGTTGAAGATGCCATTGAGATGAAAATGGAAGAAGAATTCCTCGGCGAGGCATTGGCGGAAATCTTGGTGAACTTTGATGGTGAAAACATTGAGGGGTATGTAGAGATAGTAAACGCATTGGAAGGACGTGGGTCTTATACATATGCACCAAAGAAGCTTTCTCTTGACTTAGAGAATCGAGCTACCTCTTCCTCCAAGCCTTCAATCATTGAGCCACCACATCTTGAGCTCAAACAACTTCCATCACACTCGAGGTACAAATTTCTTGCCTCTAATAATACTTTACCGGTAACCGTGTCTTCTTTGTTGAATGATGTGCAGTTTGATGAATTGTTGATTGTCTTGCGGGAGCACCGACAAGCACTCGGATGGACAACAGCGAAAATCCGAGAAATCCCCGTCGGGATATGCGAGCACAAAATTCAATTGGAAGAAGGGAGAAAACCAAGTGTGGAACATCAAAGAAGATTAAATCCTTCAATGCAAGAGGTGGTCAAAAAGGAGATAATCAAATGGTTGGATGTCGGGGTTGTCTACCCCATTGCCGATAGTCCGTGGGTGAGTCTGGTAAAATGTGTGCCAAAGAAGGGAGGCATGACGGTGATTCACAACGAAAAGAATGAGCTTATCCCCACTCGGACAGTCACCGGATGGAGAGTATGCATGGACTACCGGAAGCTCAACAATGCCACTTGCAAGGATCATTTCCCTATGCCTTTTATTGATCAAATGCTTGATCGGCTAGCGGGAAGATCCTTCTATTGCTTCCTCTATGGGTATTCTGGTACAATCAAATCAATATAGACTTGGAATATAAAAAGAAGACCACATTCACTTGCACGTATGGAACCTTTGCCTTTAGTCGGATGCCCTTTGGGTTGTGCAACGCTCCGACTACTTTTCAATGATGCATGATGTCCATTTTCTCCGACATGGTGGAAGACTTCCTAGAAGTTTTCATGGATGATTTTTCCATAGTCGGTGAATCCTTCGAGCATTGTCTTGACAACCTTAGACAAGTGCTTAAAAGATGTGAGGAGACCAACCTCGTGATTAATTGGGGAAAATGCCACTTCATGGTGGACGAGGGCATTGTATTGGGGCATAAAATTTAAAAAGGTGGCATTGAAGTTGATCGGGAAAAGATTGAGAACATTTCCAAACTCCATCCACCAATATCGGTAAAGGGTATTCGAAGCTTTCTAGGGCATGCCGGATTCTATCGGCGATTTATCAAGGACTTTTCAAAAATTGCAAATCCTTTGTGCAAGCTCCTTGAGAAAGATGCCAAGTTTGTGTTCGATGAGAAGTGTCTCAAGGCATTCGAGGAGCTCAAGGAGAAGCTCACCACGGCACCCATTATTGTCACACCGGATTGGTCTCGTCCATTCGAGCTCATGTGTGACGCCAGTGGTGTAGCAATTGGAGTGGTTTTGGGTCAACGGCACAACAAAGTTCTTCATCCGGTTTATTATGCAAGAAAAACAATCAATGGTGCACATATGAACTATACGGTGACGGAGCAAGAGCTTCTTTCTATTGTGTATGCTTTCGAAAAATTTCGAGCTTATTTGTTGGGATCCAAGGTGGTGGTCTACACCGACCATGCCGCTCTTCAATACCTCATGGCAAAGAAGGATACCAAGCCAAGACTAATCCGGTGGGTCCTCTTGTTACAAGAATTTGATTTTGAAGTCAAGGACCGAAAATGCACTGAAAACCAAGTGGCAGACCATCTCTCTAGACTTGAAGAATACGGGCGACAAAAGGATGAACTTGATATCAATGATGCCTTTCCCGATGAACATATCTTGGCATTATCTTCTTCAACCACCCCTTGGTATGCCGACATTGCCAATTACTTGGTTAGTGACCTAATCTCAGATGATCTAGAAGCATATCAAAACAAAAAATTCTTAAGGGAGTGTCGGCAATATTATTGGGAGGAGCCATTTTTGTTCCGTATCTGTGTAGACAACATTATTAGAAGGTGTGTCCCAGTAGAAGAAATGATGCAAATACTAAAGGCTTTCCATGACTCACCGGTTGGTGGTCATCACGGAGGTAATCGGACGGCGGCAAAAGAGCTTGAATGTGGTTATTATTGGTCTCACCTCTATCATGATGCCAACCAAATGGTCAAATCTTGTGATCAGTTCCATAGACGGGGATCAATCTCCAAGCGACATGAAATGCCTATGAACTTTGTGATGGAGGTTGAAATTTTTGATGTGTGGGGCATCGACTTTATGGGGCCCTTTGTGAGTTCTTGTGGACTACGTGTCCAAGTGGGTTGAATCTATTGCCTTTCCAAACAATGAGGCAAGGAGTGTGACCGCATTCTTAAAGAAAAATATATTCACGCGGTTTGACACTCCCAGGGCCATTCTCAACGATGGTGGTTCCCATTTTTGCAACAAGGTTTTCACTGGGATGTTAGAGAAATATGGTGTCAAGCATAAGGTGGCAACGCCTTATCATCCCCAATCACGTGGCCAGGTCGAAGTATCCAACTGGGAGATCAAGAACATCCTAGCAAAGACGGTGAATGCAAACAGGACCGACTGGTCAAGGAAGCTAGATGATGCATTGTGGGCATACCGTACGGCCTACAAAACTCCCATTGGTACTTCTCCCTACTGGTTAGTGTTCGGTAAAGCTTGTCATCTACCTGTGGAATTGGAGCATAAAGCCATGTGGGCTCTGAAGAGGTTGAACTTGGACTGGATTGAAACTGCAAATTTGAGGCTAACTCAACTCAACGAAATGGAGGAATTCTGTTTCCATGCCTATGAAAGTGCAGTTGTGTATAAGGAAAGAATGAAATTTGTCCATGACAAGAAGATTTTGAAATGGGAGTTCAAGTCCGGTGACTTGGTGTTGCTTTTCAACACACGACTCAAACTGTTTCCGAGAAGCTCAAATCCAAATGGTCTGGTCCTTTCAAAGTGGTAGATGTATCCCCATTTGGCGTTGTGGAATTAGCAACTGAGGACGGGCTCCGCATGTTCAAAGTGAATGGCCAACGCATCAAACACTACTTGGGCACAGATGGAGAGAGGCATGTGATAGAGCAATTGGCTCTTAAAGATGGTCCTTGTCCTATTAATAAATGACTTCGCAAGAATGTCAACTTCGTCGTGACGCGACGTTAGGTCAAGCGCTTCACGGGAGGCAACCCATGTGTGGTAACACTCTTTTGTCTTTTAAATTTTGGTTTTTGAGTAAATAGGGTTCTTTGAGCAATTTAAAGTGTATGTTATAGTGCAGGTGGTTCAAAAGACCACAAAAATAGGGTAAAATTGCAAGTGAAAAGAAAGCCAAGAAAAACTAACCATTCTGTGACACAGATGCGATCGCATTTTAGCTATGCGGTTCGCATTGTTGTCGCAGACTTAGGCTGTTTGTTTGGCAAATTTGAGGTCGGCAGAATGCGATTAAATGGTGCACTATGCGAACCGCATTCTAGTTATGCGAACCGCATTCTAGTTATGCAATCGCATAGTGCATCGCATTGTGGACCTTGGGTTAGCTCATGAATATACCACCGCATAATAGGTATGCGATCGCATACCAAGTTATGCGGCCACTCCTCCATTGCATATCGCACAGGTAAGTTCCTTTCCTTTTTTTTTCTTTTTGCATATCTAACCAATCATACTCATTAACACAAAACCAAACAAAACAACGCAAAAAGATTTAAATAACAAAACAAAAAAAAAACAAAAGAGGGAAAGCAGAACAACTGTGCAACGGTCAATCTTGATTAACAACCGTCTTTGAGGATCAAGTACAGTGTTTTGTTCAATCGTACTTCTTCATCTTCTGGTAAGTCTACCCTTTCTACTCTCCAGTTCTTGTAATTTCTTGTAGGATAAGTAATATTGTGGTTCGATCCTGCTCTACCTATAGTGTATANTGGGGGGGGGGGGGGGTGGTATATCTTGAGAAATCTGTAAATAGGTTGGTTAGGAATCATGGCGTTAAGACCACCATTGTTAGGGTTAAGTGAGCTGTAAAAATGATGCGTTCTGCGGTCCGCATACTGGTTATGCGGTCCGCATCTTTGTCGCATTTGAAACCCTAGGTAAGTTGAGGAAGGCAACGTAATGCGCCTCATCTGCGATCGCATAGTTGATATGCAGACCGCAGATGCATCGCATACCTTCACAGTCAACTAGTTGTTCTAGTGTAGTGTTTGCGGCCTGTCTGCGATTGCAGAGTTACTTTTGCGGTTGATTATGCGATCGCATAATGTTTTAAGCTTCTCAGTATTTGAATCTGCGATGACTATGCGAACCGCATACTTGATATGCGATCGCATACGTCACCGCATAATCAATCCCTTATAGCCCATTGTCATTCTGCGACAGGTTTGCGGTTCGCATAGTGGTTATGCGATCGTATAACCTGTCGCATAATGAATTTTTCCAGCTAAATTTTTCTTCTTTCTTCTTTTTCTTTCTTTCTTTGGTCGGCTACACCACTCACACATCTTTTCTTTGCAGATATGCCTCGCAAACATGTACCTTCCGCCAGTAAAAAGGCATCCTCAAGCCGGCAAGCACCTCCGGCGAAACATGCACGTCAAACACCGCCACAATCTATTGATGAAAGTTCCTCTTAGTCTGATGAGGAGGAAACTTTGTCGGAGATTGATCTAATGGACGAGGCACGGAGGACACATGGTGATGAGTATCAGCTTCGGTTCCCGCTCCCTAACTAAATATCTTTGTATAAAGTGGGGCTTGAAAAGCGGAAGATACTGGCAGAGAAGCAATTGAGTCTCAGCGGCCTCCAAGAGCAATATCCCCACATTCTAGCAAACATCAAGGCTAGAAAGTGGGAGTGCTTCACATAGCTCCCCGGGGAGTATAATGAAACAATCGTGCGGGAATTCTATGCCTCCTACGGTGCCTCCAGGACTCCTCACCACAAATGCAACAAGATATTCAGTGAGCAGGTTTTGGTTCGGGGGAAGGAAGTATCATGCCACAGGGCCACCATCCAGGATCATTACTTTTCAGTAGAGAGCCCGAGCACGGCTGAGTATGATGCCAAACTAGCCAACAAAGACGGCGAACGTGCTTGGGTTGCGTCTGTGATTGATAGAGGGACCCCAGCCTGGATAGACCCGAAGCTCAAAATCTACAAGGAGGATCTTACGAGAGAAGGGAGATTCTGGCTCAGCTTCATCACTTCAAGCTTGGTCCCAACCAGAAATGAGACAGAGATAAGCATTGAGAAAGCCATTCTCATTGCTTGCATTATGACTGGAATCACCATTGATGTGAGTGATATCATCTTGAGGGAGATAGGTGTCCGGGCATGGCCGAAACAGACATCATTCCCCTTCCCATGCTTCATCACAGCCCTATGTGAGGCTGCCCATGTTCCTCTACTGCCGCGAGTTGATAAGAAAGGCAAAGCAGAGAAGGACATCGCCATCACACGCATTAGTGATGCGGCACCAAAGGTAGCTGCTACGCCTCCAGATATTCAGGTTCAGATTCCCACCGAGGAAGACCTCTCCGACTCTTAGACTCCCATAGCACCTCAAACGGCAGAGACATCCACTACTGCTCCACAGCCTACCCCTCGGGTCAGTGCTCCGTCAGCTGTTCCACTGCCAGTTCTATCGCAGCTTGGTCTCCTAGCTCAGCACACTAATGTTATGGTAGACAAGCCCTTGAAGGACCTTCCCATACTTATCAGGCAGGCCATGACCCCTATTCAGTCATCCGTGACGGCCTTACAACAGCAGCATACATCTTGCGAGGGTCGTCTGAAGGAGCTTGAGGCAAGGATTGAGAAGATAAAGCGTGGTGAGGTTGGAGACCTACCAATGCTCAGGACAGATGTGTCCACTCGTAAGACTTAGCTCCACAAGCTGCAATAATTGGAGTTCGATTTCTCTTCCTATCTACCCAAGGAAAGTGAGCAGGGAGCAGGCACTACTGAGACTGGGCTGGGCCTTGACTTCTCTACACTGATGACAACCCAGGCAGCCCCGATTGTGGGAGTCTCTTCCCCCACCTCCCTCTGCACCAGATGGTACACTTTCTAGGGAGGATTCCGAGCATTCTACAGAGTCCGAGGGTGAGGAGACTGGCGAGGAGACTATCGACTCATGGTCAGATGATGATGGGGGCCCTCAGGATAAGGGAAATGGTGTTGCCGTCACTATAGCTGTGGAGGAGAAAGAGGTTGCTCAGATGCGGATTGCAATTCAGAGATCCTTAGCTGACAAAGCCGCTCCAGTCACATCATTCGCCATTCCACCATCAGCAGGCGGAGCCAGTAGCTCTCAGACCCCTTCTGCAGCTTCTGGACCAGCTTGGCCTGTGGCAAACCCAGTTCCACTGGCCATCATTGACCCATCGAGCACCCCGCAGGCTACTAACTCCCATAGCGCTTAGTGTGCCCCAGGGAGCCCCTGACTCTGTTTTTACATATGTTTCTATGCATTGGGGACAATGCATGTTCTTCAGTTGGGGGTGGTGGCAGGGTAGCCTTGTATGTATATAGCTTTTGTGAAAACTTATGAATTCCTAAAACTCTTGTACTTGTTTTTCCCTTTGTGTTATATGTGATCTTTCATGTTTATCGGTAAAACTCTTGTACATATTTATGTTGTTGACCGTTAACTTGTATAGCAGTAATTAGAAATGAATCCCTCTTGGTTTTTCTTCGCCAGGTTCTTTTCCAAGGGTGTAATAGTAGAACCATGGAACTAGGATGAAACGGATTGACCGGTTTGGTGTAAGTGTCTAGTCTCAAGCATGTGTGTTTGTAAATAATCTATACCCTTCCTTTTTAAAAAAAAAAAGAAGAGAAAGAGTATCTTGTGTTGAAAAGGAAATCAACTATTTGAACTTGAGGCTCGCTTTTTGACTCTATGTGTACTTAGAATTATACATGTAAATATGATGAAAGCTGCAAGTTGTCAAGACTTGACTCATGAGCTAAAACTATGTTGAGCCAAACAATCATGTGCCATGTGTGTTATACTTTGTATCAATAATTCTTGTGTTTACTTCTGTCATCTAGAACTTGTGCGGTTGGTTTTTCAATGTTGATGATAATTATGTTGGTTGGAGAAATGACCTTAGGCATTCTTTGTGTTACTTGGAAACCCCGCTAGCCTTTCGAGCCAGCATTGTATAGATATTATCACTAGCTACCCCATTTGAGCCTTGAACCTTTTCTTTGGTCACCTCATTACAAACCTTTCCCTTTTGTAAAATAATTCCCTCTTTTGAACTCGTCCCTCCTTGAATATTGAGAACGAGGCAAAAAGCCTAAGTTGGGGGTTTGGTGTCAAAGTTGAGATTGGTAAGGTTGTGCAGTGAGTGTAGAATATATACCTCAAAAGATTCATTCGAAAATTATTCCAGCTCTAATATATATATATATATATAAAGAGAAAAAGAAAAGAAAAAGAGACATGTATGGAAATAAATATGGGAGCTTTGAATAGATTCAGCGAGGTATTTCAAGTAGTTCTATGTTGGTAACTAAATGCAAAGGAGGCTATGTGGTGTGAAAAAGAAAAAAAGTGCAACAAGAAAGGAAAATGTGAGTAGTGTTCAAGGAGGGCGTAGTCACTTACCCAAATGATTATCCAACCTTTCCCTAAGCCTACATTACAAGCCAAAAAGTCCTTATGGGATCTCCAATCGAATGTTCTTAAAGAAGAAACGAATTAAAATAAGGGCAAGCCTATGGTATGATGTGTCATAACACTTGAAACTCTTTGTGAGTGTGAGTGTCTTTGTAAATATGTCCCGTGTTGTTGTCATTGTAAATATTGGGAGTTGGGACCTTCTTTCTTTCGGGTTAGGGCACATGAACTGTGAAGTTTGACACTAGTTAAGTTCTTGAAGTCGGATGCAAGTCACTCAGCTGAGAGTAACATTTTGTCAAATTGGTCGAAGCTCAAAGTTCACGAGTTGATTAGTTTCCTTGTAAATAACAGTGACTGTTCATGAAGGGTAAATAAATGAAAATGCATGCTTGTGGTACTGGCACTTAACACTATCGTTGGTCATTACTGTTTCCGGTCTTGTATTTGGAGTCTAGGTTAGGATAGAGTCGTTGTTGTTGCTTGAGGACAAACAAGAGTTTAAGTTGGGGGTGTTGATGTGCCGGAGAATTTCGGCACATTTAATGTCAAATTGCTTAGATTTTAACTTGTCTTTAAGAGCATTTACTTTTTTTACTTATGGAATTTTGATGTTTTGCAGAGCATGAGGCTCAAACACTCAAGAACATGGAAAAGAGATCAAAAAGCTAAAAAATGAGGAAACGAGCAAAATGCAATCGCAGATGGAACAGGAAGCTACCGCATATCTGCTATGCGGAACGCAGAAAGCACAGGTGGATCGCGGACTTCAACTGAAAGTTTCGTCAATTTCAAGAGAAAAAATGAGGTCCATTATGCGATCGCATAACTGGTATGCGAGCGGCATAATGGACTGCAAACCTCCAACACCTGAAGCCCAGCTCAGAAATGCGATGCAATTCTGCGGTCGCATATCAACAATGCGGACCGCAGATCAACAATGCGGCGAACACCTGGAAACTAGGGTTTAAAGTATGCGATGGTATTGTGAAGAATGCGAACCGCATACCTGTTCTGCGACAGGAATGCGGTCACATATCTAACCTGAAAGGGCAATTTTGTCCGTTTTATATCCCGATTTTTAGCTCACTATAAATAGATTTATTTGGATTTTTGTGGGTCATTCTTGTCTAATTTTAGAGCTACAACACACCCTTTGAATATTCCTCTCTTTTTGAAGCTTTTGAAGTAAAGATTCTTGTGTTTTGTAAGCATTCATGGCATTAAATATTCTTATCTTTTTATTTTGTAGTATGAGTAACTAGTTTTAAATACTAAGGTTGTGGACCCTAAATGGGTGTTATGTTATTGGGTATTTAACATTGAATATATATATAATGGTTGGTTGATATTTATTTACTTCTCATTCTTCATTTATTATTGGTGGTTGCAAACATTAACAAGTGCCACTAATTCTTTCTTAGCTTGGAAAAGTGAGTAAGAATTGGTAGGAGTAAATATCAAATACTCAAGGCTTTAAACCTTGTTTAATAGAATCACTTAGGGATAAGTGGATTTTATTTGGCATCAATTGATTACTCTTCATTGCGACTCTTTTATATTTGGGAAAATCGTAAAGAGGAAAGACTACCCAACTATTGGAAAATAGTGGGTAGTCATTTAGAAATCATTTGCATATCTAAAGGACCTTCCATTAGAAATATATCATATTAATACCCATTAGCATTACATTTCATTGAAGGGGACACAATCTTGGTTTAGTTAATCACTTTAATTACAACTCTAAATAATCATATTTGTTACTACTAAAATTTAATCATTACACAATCAATTCCCATATTCTTTTTACATTAACGGAATAGATATACGATTTGAGTTAAGAACCACACTACCAAAGTAACCTTTTCACGCCTATTCCCTGTGGGATTCGACCCCAACCTCGTTGGGTTATTATATTTGACTTCGACCGCTTTACACCAGTTTTAAGGTGTAATTTGAGCGTATCACAGACCTTTGTGATCGCATACCCTAATTGGCGATCGCATAGAACAATATCCCAGCTTCCCTCAACACACCTACGTGATCGCGGCCCCACTCTTGCGATCGCGTATAAGGAAATCAACAGAAAAAGATGCAGCAGCAACAACGGTCTCTTTAAAGCCAAACACACTTCGATAACCACCCGAAACTCACCCGAGGCCCTCGGGACCTCAACCAAATATGCCAACATATCCCATAACCTCATTCAAACTTAGTCGAGCCTTCGAAACACCGAAAACAACACAAAAACACCAAAATCACATCGGATTCAAGCCTATGAACTTTAAGATTTCTAAATTTAACCAACGATGCCGAAACCATCCAAAACACATCTGATTGACCTGAAAAGTTGCACACATATCCAAAATGACCCTACAAACCTGTTCCAACTTCCGAAATTCCATTCCGATCCCGATAGATAATTCTCCACTACCGACCGAAAATCGCCAAAAACTCATTTTCGCCACTTCAAGCCTAATTCTACTCCGGACCTCAAAACCACATTCCGGACACACTCCTAATCCCCAAATCACCTAACGAAGCTATCCGAGCCTTAAAATTCACATTTCGAGGTCGTTTACCGATAAGTCAACTCCCGATTGACTTTTCCAACTATTAAGCTCATTTAAGAGACTAAGTGTCTCAATTCTCACCACAACCACTCTGAACCCGAACCAACATAACATAAATAGGTTAAATAACATATGACCATGCTGAAACAGTGGAAACGAGGCTAATCTTACGAAACGACCGGCCGGGTCATTACATTCTCCCTCACTTAAACATACGTTCGTCCTCGAACATACCAGAGTTGTTCAAAAACCACAAAAATTTCCATGTAACCTACCTTGCACATACCCGGGGGTGATCTCACGTCACCCTATCCCATATAGGTCTGATAACATAACATAACGGAAATTTCACAATTCCACCTAACCCATAAACCTTAGAATCAAATTTCCACTTCTGAAATAATCTATAGGATCATAATTCCACATCTGAAACTGAATAAGTCTGAACACGTTGCATCGATCCTTATCCATTACCCAAGATGTACTCACATTATATACCACATGACCCAAACACTCATATCGATAACTCCCAATCACAATAGCTGCTCAAACAACCCAATTTCGGTAATAAACCTCATATCAAACCAAAGCCTCATTCCAACACTTCTGTATACTGCCAATGATGAATGAAACACATAGAAAGTCATAACCATTCCTCATATCAACCATACATGGAGCTCCCTCTCCCTCGGCAAAGACCATAGTAAATTTCTATGCCAGATCCCGATATTACCCTTCCAACATGCTAAATCGAATCTAATAGTATTCATTCTAGATCCCAATGACCTCATCTCATCCAACATGACTGCTCTAGCGACATGACACATCGATACAATCTAAAGCCACAACCCGTGTGACCCGCACACCAATAAGCAACACTCTAAGTGTACTCAAATCATGGAAAAAAGGTCTCAAATGAGAGAGCTGTATCGCAAGCTTTCCAGTACCACCACAACACGATGCTAAGAACTCATCACACACCACAAGACCAAAACACACGAATCTAACCCAAATGATCATACCTACACCTAACTTCGCTGCAATGCGCGACGCTATCCAAACACCAGTCCACATGAAACACTTCGAGTCACTATGCTCAAAAATCAACAACCACGTGCAATTTGATGTCTAGTACCATAAGTAAATCACCATAACCACGGAAAAGTTAATGACGCAATGCCATGCCAGCCAAAAAGAACATATCCAATGCACAATAAATCATGCAACACCAAAATACCCGTCTCACCCAAATTCCGCTGTAAAGCCCCAATAGAAACGAACAATCACAACTCCTCGCAACACAGAAAGGGTAACTCATAGATCACTCCAGGACACGAATAAGCTCAATGATAATCGAATGGCACACCCCTCAATGATAGCAATTCGAAGTCAACAATTCTGACCCGGTGCAGAATACACATCCATACTAGGACTACCAATGAGCCCTAAATCAACTCTGGTCACCCACTATAGATAAATAACTCTTTGAAGGTTCAAATTGTCTGGATCATATCACATACTACTCTCTAACTAGCCTTAGCTATTTTCTCATAGTCCACAACCACAAATCCATCTAATCCCAATAACTCTCAGTCTCCCATTCCATAAAGCATACGAATCACCATATCCGACCCCAGCTACACTGCTCGAATATATAACACACCTCTATTACTCAATCATTCCACGAGAGATACTCCTAAACTTCTTCTGTGCCACCAAACAAACTTGAATCTCAGCAGTCGATCCAACCAAAGAGCACCAAATACCAATGAAGTACCCTTAACTCAAACACATTGTCGTTTCTAAAATGTATACCCTCATCAAGTCACACCAATTAGTGATATCAATTAGCTAGTTGTCTGAACTGCCAATGCTGCCTAAGAATTTCTTACCTTCCTTCTAGAACTGAGTCGTGACCTCACATATGCAAAATCTCAACTCTACACAACATGCCGCATACGCCATGACATCCTATGATAAATATGAGAACTTCATAATCCCTTCCGAGCCACAAGCAACTACGAGCCCAACAAGCCAAGAACTTTACATTTGATCCCATCTAGAAGCAAAATCACTATACATCATATGCTCCTCACTCCAGTAGGAAATATACATCTCTAACCGTGGTGCAAACCATCAAGAACTCTCTGAATCCTATTTGTACAACACCCACCATCAGGACTGAATCCTTCAACTCAACCAAGCTACGCAGGTCACCAAAACCCAAGAGTATTGCTAGGAATACCTGTAAAACTCATTGCGTCGTAAACACCCAAAGAACTAATCATATCCCTTACCATGGCGATCCGACCTACTACAAAGATGTACTATTCATCCAAATTACTTCTTACTTACCTTCTAATCAATACCTCTCCTTGCCATAATACCGCAATTATCAACCTAGACTCACTACACGAGACCCAAGCATAACACCATACCGTCAAAGGCTAAAAAATCGCTGAATACTCTCTCGAATATCCCCCAAAAGCACCACATTCAATTTACTTACCCTGAAGAGACTTCCGGCAAATCTAAATCCATTACCTCCCATTTCCTGATACCGATAGATAGAATACATGATAATGTAAAGATAACACAAGCCTTGACACCCTCCACGTAAATCTTTGTTCCAGCCCAATTCACACCTTGGAGATCCTAAATTGCTACATATAACCTTGAACCTGTCAGAACCATTCTCAAGAGTCATCCACTCTACGCAAATTTCAATTACACTGACCAAGCAGACAGACCAACCTGACCCTGTTTGCAAACTACATACTAGGAAAAAAATCCACACATTTGAAGCAACAAGCAAACTCGTACACTGCACACACTATACCTTTTACAATTACAACTCAATAATTAAATAAACCCATCTACCCATAGAGTACATTACAACTTGTCTAGAAGAACTTCCATTACTCGAGTCATTCCCAGACTCCAGCTTTGCAGGTCATAACTGATTCACCAATATACCTCAAACCGCAATCAATAAAAAACATAATCGTGCAATCAACTCATCATTAACAAACTCTCCCACTTGGCTCAAAGCCAAAGATCAAGACAAATAATAGCTCGCAATGCCCATACACTATCACCGCCACCATACTATAGTGAGATTCAATTAAATCCTTCCTAGGCTCATATGACACAAACCGCCTAATATCTCAGATCTTATGCATATCTCGCATTCACCATTGAAAAGGAACATCCCAAACCCCACAATCTATCTAAACTCAAATTACAACATATATCATTTGATGGAAAAGAGAATTTGCTACAAAACCACATAAGAGTCACATAACCTCAGGACATTCCGCGGAAGATAACCCTTCCTGCTAGCTTAGAACTGATAACCCCCTATTCCCTTCCTAAAATCATAGCTATCGCACAATCACGTTACCCTTCTGCATTTAGACACAACTAACGCCTACCCTCGAGGCATCACAATACGCTCCATAAGAACCTGAAGCTAATGGCAGAACTAACATTAGAGCTGTGGTCAAAGAAATTTCGAGCTTCTGGAAAGTCTACCCACACTCGCATGACAACCTGAATGCCCTCACTGGACACCACGTGCCCCAAGAATGCTACTGAGCTGAGCCAAAATTTCACACTTGGAGAACATGCATAAATATTCTACTCTATTAATCTCTATAACACCCTTGTCATTGCTGAGTATGCACCACCTGGCTATGTGAGTACGCCAGGATGCTATCAATGAATACCATAACGAAGCAGTATAAATATAACTAGAATACACTGTTAATCAAATACATGGACGCTACTGGGCATCGATCTGCCCAAAAGACTTCACCAGGAACTCGTAACACAGCAGGAAGATCCGCTTTACTGAACAACTAAACATTCATGAGGGGTCCTTCAATATACTCACAACTCGAGGCCATATTCTAACCCAAGACGAAAGTCCAATACTCAATGGTTCTTGCAACATCCCCTCCCAATTCATTTTGTCATAATCAAACAACCTGAACACATCTAATCATCAAATCACATTCACCATGTAGTCATCTAGACACAATGTCTCATCAATAAGGACACAAACAGACATATAAGTCCCCAACTGCACGTGCTCACAGAAACAAAATCTCAGCACTCAAGCCACAAACAAAATTCGGCCTCAAGTCCTCCAGACTGACCCATTATCAATATGCTAAAAATCATATCTCACCCATGGAAATCACAAGCCGTCGATGCACAGTTGATACCGAGCGCTCACGTGCACATTCGAATACATGAAAGAAATTCAAAGAGTTACGCTTTTGGCTGAATAAATGGATTCGCACGACAAGAATTCAAGAATGTGAGATTTTTTTCCTAAGGGTTCTGTAGCCTCTCGAAAATAAGTACAGACATCTCTGTACCGATTCACAAGACTCTACTAAACCTGCTCAAGGCTGGTGAGTCCTATGTAACCTAGGCTCTGATACCAACTTGTCACGACCCCAAATCTAAACTAGTCGTGATGGCGCCTATCGTGGAACTAGGCCATCCAAACTAACACTCAAAACGTAAAGAAACTTTCATTTATATCATTACTAGTCTGGTAATCCATACAGGTTTCGTTTAATCATTTTAAGCAGATAAAGCTACACCGAATATTAAATACAACCCCAAGATCCCGGAGTTACTGGTTTTGAGCATCTAAAGATAATATACAAGTCTGGAAAAGAAAATTAAACTCTATAATACTAAGAAGGAGGAAACAGGGATGCTGGTTTTATGTACGTTGTCAATACATAGTACAAAAATCTTAGTTAAAATAGGATCGGAAAGAAAGATAAGGTTCCAAATATAATTTTTCTATTCGAATTCTTGAAAAGAAAAATGACCCAAAACTTTAATTAATATAATTGCTGAGTTTGATGACAATTAATAAATACCCTATATAGATGCAGGACTTGAGTGGTGTCACATGGGAAGAGAAGCAGAGTCGAGGGAGGTGGGCAGGACAAGACCGAGTCTTGTGCTACATAACATGCATGCTTAAGCCAACAATAGCAATGATTGAATACTATAGAAAATAGGAATGGTTACTCATATTAGTAATATATAAAATCAAAAGGGTTACACCCCTTCAAATATATTTAATATTTTTATTTACTTATTTAAATAAATAAGGAATTTAGATTAATAAGAGAGGTAATTTGGTAATTCAATTTTTTAGTTATGAACTTCCCACATTTAATATGGTGTATATATATGTATATATAATTAAGTGGAAAAGTTGTGTGTCTATTAATTTGGGGTATAGATCGGGTGGCACTAATTTTTTATCTATGTCTATTAGTGGTTTTAAAAAGATATAAAGAAAATAACATACTATGTACAAGTACCATGTTAGCTTTAAAGCAATAAAGTATATTATAGCAATTTATTGGAGATAATAAGAACGTTCTTTTTCTTTTACCAACAGTGTTACTGTAATCAAGTTGTCCTTCATATCTTTCTTTTTTTCTTATTTTTTCTTCCTAAATCAAACTTGCCATGATCCAATTTCTCCGGTCGTGATGACGTCCAACGTTATCGCTAGGCAAGCTAAAAGTCAACTAACCACATGATTGTTTCTTTTAACATTTTTGAAATAGATGATTTTTAATTAGTGCATAAATAGGAAGTAAAAGTTAATCATATGAGAGATAAATAATTGTAAGAGCAAATAATGCAAATATATATCCAAAAAATTATCATGTGTCTACTAGCATAATTTTCAAGACTTGGTGTCACAAGTGTATGAGCTACTAATATAATATACAAAAAAATACTACACTATTGTCTAAGTGACATAGACAGAAAGTAAAAGCAAAAGGAAGACTTCGGGTGATGCAGAACGGGCTTGAAATGAAGCTCACCGTGAAATCTCGTGAAAAATAAAGGGTGCGCGCCAGACTGATAACCAGATGCACCTGCCTCAGATCCTGCACGATTAGTGCAGAAGTGTAGCGTGAGAACATAAACAACATGTACCCAGTAAGTATCTAGTCTATCCTTGAAGAAGTAGTTACGAGGAGTCGACTTCGACAATTACTATGGGCTAACATTAAAATATATAACTAAGCATGGATTATATAAGTATAGCTGAAAACTTAATAACAAGAAATAAATAACTAATTCTTTCGCTAATAGTAAATCCGAAATTAATTTCCATCATTTAACAAATTAATCTCTCAAGCCAATGAAACAATATCCATTATAAATGGGCTTCAAGAATTTACTATGCAAGCATTATATCGAGGTCGTACGACCCGATCCAACATGCAAATATATAAATTGTACACAGTCGAGGGTCGAACGTCACGAACCATAAATGCATCTATTCTACTGTCGAGGCGTTCGGCCCGCTCCATAAGAAGAGAAAATACTTTATAAACAACTTATTCAAAGATTATTAACAGGCTAATATTCAAAGAAACATCAATTCTCATTAACACTCAAGTAACCCCTCCAAGACTCAATTAAATGTAATTCGACCTTTTACAATTTCTTTATCAAGATACAATATAATTTTGTGATGACCCAAAGGGTCATTTTAAGAATATAGACCCAATTTTAGGCTTATTAACCATAAAAAGACTAATTTTAAATACCTCAATTTGCGTGCGATATTCGGACGTGAAACCGAAAAGCTTTTATGTTAAAATATGAGAAATAGTAATTTCTAGAGTTAAAATTTGATTATAGTTGACTTTGGTCAACACTTTGAGTAAACGGACTCGGATCTGTGTTTCGACAATCCCGGGAGGTCCGCAGTAAAATATGGGACTTGGGCATATGTCTGAAAATGAATTCCAAGGTCCCAAGCCTTAGAAATCAATTTTTGAAAGAAATTATTTTGCTGGAATATTAATGAAATAAAGAAAAGAATTAATGTTTGAAACCACTGGTATCGAGCCCTTAATTTGGTTCCCGAGTCCGGTACAGATATTTTATAGCATTTAAAGGTTTACTGTAAAATTTGGTGAAAAACGGAGTTCGTTTGACATGATTTGGACTTTCGGTTGAAAAGTTATGAACTTTAAGTGTTCTTGATGAAAATGATGAGTTTTGAGGTTTAATTCATAGTTTTACATGTTATTTTCAAGATTTGATTGCACGAGCAAGTCCGTATGATGCTTTTAGACTTGCGTTCATGTTTGGCTTAGAGCCCTGAGGGCTCGAATGAGTTTCAAACAGGTTTGGGTTGTGTTGCGCTCGTTCTTTCTTATGCTTCGACGTCGTTTCTTCAAGCATAAATGATATTATATAGAACAAATGAGCTTCAATTTTTGTTTTAAATAAAGTATTAGATCCTTATAGTAATTACGGACCCGTAGCAAAAAGAATCATTGAATTTGGACATCGTTTGAGGATGTTATGATCATTATACTAAGGTTGTCAGATTTGTTCCGTTAATTACGAAATTGCCCCTAATAGCGTATTAAAAATCTGCACTATTTGCAAATATTAAAACGTACATATCTCCTTCATTATCAGATCAAATTGAGTGATTCAAAAGCTTAACTTGACTAGAATTTCACAAGGAATCCATAGGACACATAAAAATCGAGTTACGGGATCATTTGGCATGAGAAACGATGAAGAATAGCTGGTAGAAAAAAATATATATATAACACACATACTTCTTCTTCTTCAAATTTTCGAACCCCACAGCCTTATGAACGAATTTCTTCACCAAATATCATCCCAAGTCATAGGTAATCAATCCTAAACTTTACTCTTTCAATTACCCATTGTTTTACATTACTTTTAAATAAAAAACTAAGAATTTTCATGGTAAAAATTGAGGGTTTGGGTAGAATTAGGGAATTTGTAAAAATCGAATCTTTACCTCGAATTAAGGTCGGATTTTGAAACTAATTGTATATTTGGGTTCGTGGGTGAATGGGTAAACGTAATTTGGTCCGAACCCCGAGTTTAGACGAAGCGGGCACGGGGTCGGGTTTTTACTTTTTTGAGAAAACTTAAGAAAATTATAATTTTCAATAAAGTTAGTTCCTTTAGCCTTAATTAATGATATTGAGTAATTATGATTAGATTCGAGCAAATTAGAGCAAAGAAAAAGTTGTAATTGAGCAATGAGTGGCCTGCATGAGGTAAGTGTTTGATCTAACTTTGACTTGAGGGAATAGGAATCCCCACTTATTTGCTATGTGAAATGCATGGGCGTGGTGTACAGGTTAGGTGACGAGTATCTATGCTCCACCCAACTTGCCTGTTAAGCATGATCCCTTTCCCGTTTCCAACTTAATTGATTCTTGTCTTAATTGTCCTATGTCCATTATTGTTTCTATGACTACTTGGCCTTGTTATTTTATTGTTAGATATTGTTGTGGTTATTTTTGAAATAGTATTGGTTGTTTTAGCTGGATTTCTTGTGGTACAAAACGGTTTAAGCTTAGGCTCTGACCGCGTGCCTGTTGAAGAATGAGTCGGCTTCCTCCTCGGTGAAAGAGGGCAAAAAAGCGGTGCAATTTAACTGTTTTATGATTGTTGAGTTTACGCGGTTGTTTGGTTTCAATTGATTATTGTCAATTGTTGTGGCAAGTGTATTAAAAGTGTTGGTTGTTCTCTTTATTTTATCATGGTACATAAAGGCTGAGCTGGGTTGACAGCGTTACGGTGTTTACATATATTCTGGTTGGTTTTATTGTGAAATGATATTGGTTGAAGCTTACGAGCTATGCTGTTTTCTGTTTGAAATTTTTTGAAATAAAAGTGTTGTGAAAGGCTTGGCCTGAACTGTGAAAGGTTTTGATGAATAAAAAAAATTGGTGTGATAAGAGGACTGTGATAAGGGGGTTGTGATAAGGGTGGATAATTGATTGTGATATTGTGAATAAGTGGGATCGGGTTTCACACCGCAACAAGACAACGATAAGGGAGAATATGCGTGTTTTATTGTTTATAAAATAAAGGCTGAAACACTCATTGTTTTATTGTCATTATTTCATACTCTGCTTTTACTATTATTTTAAGGTGAAACTTGTTATGTTTACAATTTGTTGAGACATAATGTAATGACCCGACCAGTCGTTTTGTGTATTCGGACCCCGATTCCCCAAATAATACTTCCCGTAGCGACTTATCGTGATTTGTGACTTGCGGGAACGGGTGGTTCGGGATTCGGAAGTGTTTGGAATAGTATAGGAACACTTGGTTCCTTAAGGTTGGCTTTTAAAGCCAAGTTTGACTTCGGTCAACATTTTGAGTAAACGACCTCGGAATCGAGTTTCGACGATTCCAGTAGCTTTGTATGATGGTTTCAGACTTGTACGGTTCGGAATGGGTTTTGGATGACCCGGGAGCGTTTCGACGCCAGATAGCGAAATAGAGTTTCCTTAAGGTTGAAATTTGGTTTGGAACGTGATTTTATGTTATCGAGGTCCGAACGGAATTCCGAGATCGGGAATAATTCCGTTATGTCATTAATGACTTGCCTGCAAAATTTGGTGTCATTCCAAGTAGTATAGGTCGGTTCAGCGCATTGAAACCGAATTCAAGAACTTAGAAATTCTTAAGTTTGATTCTAGGAGGTTTTGATTGGTGATTTTGAGATTTAGCATTTTTTTCGTGTGTTCCGAAGGCTCGAGCGAGTTCGTATTATGATTTAGGACTTGTTGGTATAATTGGACAGGGGCTCGGGTGGGCCCAGGTGTCTCCCGGACACCACACGAGGCCAAAAACCAGCTGAAAATGCAGCTAGTGCACCTGATCTAGTGTGACCGCAGGTGCCGTTGCCCAGTCGCAAGTGCGGTACCGCTTCTCCGGTCCCAGCCTCGCAGGTGCGGGAATTCCGCAGGTGCGGATTTAATTCAGCAGGTGCGGTCTCCAACTCCGTAGGTGCGGGCCCAGTCTTTCCCGTCCAACTCCGCAGGTGCGAGCTCCAGCTCGCAAGCGCGAGACTGCAGGTGCGGAACCCCTGTACGCTAGGCAGTGCACTTTCACTTAAACACGGGATTTCTTGCATTTCTTCAATTTTTCACCACCATTGAAGACTTGAGAACTTGGGAAGGACTCTCCACAACCTAGCTACTAAGAGGTAAATAAATTTTACTAAAATGTTAGATTATTGCAGCAAAACTTAGGTAGATTAACATCTAAATAGTGGAAATCATAGGGGTTAGAGTGAAAACCTAGGGTTGATGAACTTTAGGGAATTTCACCACTTTCCTACCATGAAATCATATAAAAATTATATATTAATGACCCTTAGACTATGGGTAAGTGTTATCTTCGAAAATTTCTGGAATCCGAGCATGTGGGCCTGGGGTGTATTTTAGAATTTATTCAAGAATAGTGAATATACTAAATAAGTAGGAGAATTTCCATACTTTGAGCATGCATTGACATATTTATATATCATTTGACTAGTTTCGAGTCCTCGGGTGTAAGATTTGGAGTTTCGAGCGCGTTCTTGACCGGGAAGTTGATTCTACGCGAGGTGAGTCTCCTTTCCAACCTTGTAAGAGGGAATTGTCCCCATAGGTAAATGTAAACGATTGAGTTTGTCCTTATTTGCAGGGTCTACGCACGCGCAAAGTGACGAGAGCCCCTGCGTAGCTACTACTCTGTTGTGTCGGGTAGAATTTAGGACTTCACAAACATGCCTCTACCTGCCTTACCTGTATCCTTACTTATGTTCCTTGTTGCTTATTACCCTTGAAATTAACATGAGAATTTCGGAAGCTATGTGTAAGTTTGAGTGTTTAAATCCCTGAATTTAAGAATAATCCATGATAAATTCCTGAATTTCTTGATAGTTCTGTGTATGTCTACGAGCACCCGTGTCGCATGTATAATTCGTGAGTGGGGTAGCCTTATATTTATGTCAACCGCGTCGCATGATCGATTCACGAGCGGGGTAATAGATGCATCTATGGTTCGTGCCACTCGACCCTCGGCAGTGCACATTTAAATTTCTGCGTTGCTTCGGTCGTACGCCTCGGCATATTATATGCTATGTGCTTGATTAAGAGTATTATTATTATTCTTACCAATTAAATTTTTCTGTGAGAAAGAAACTTGTGATTTTTGTTAAATATTGTTAATTGGCCCTTGCAGGGAGATCGTTATCTTTATATACTGTTGCTTCATGTCTACTTGCTTTCCATAAATGTTATTACTGTTAAGATTCATTAAATCATATTATTGATGACGACCCTAGTGAGTAACATGTCTACCTCTCGTCACTACTTCTTCGAGTTTAAACGAGATACTCACTGGGTACATATTTGTTTATATGTACTCATGCTACACTTTTGTACTTAATTGTACAGGTTGTTGCACCTGGTCACCGTTCGGGTGTTCGTCGCTGAGAGTACTACCGGTATTTGACTACACGGTGAGCTTCTCTTCCTGGCGTTCTGCAGCGGCACTGTGGAGTTTCTATTATTTTTGGGATATTTCTGTCTACCCCCTTTCAGACAGTTGTACATTCATTTTGTCTATTTGTATATTCCACTAGTCGCTTGTGGACTTGTGACACTAAGTCTTGGCACACGTAATTGATTCACTAGTATTATGCTACTCTGTTTTATGCTGGCAAACGATTTTGAGTTATTTTAAACTACATTGCCTCACTTCCTCACTTTAATTTAAGGACAGCTTAAATTAAAATTGCATAAGTATTCGAACATCTCATTTGTTTAAGTAATTTCGTTAGTAACTAGTGTTGGCTTGCCTGACTTCGGTGTTGGGCGCCATCACGACCTGAGTAGGAATTTGGGTCGTGACACATAAATATTGTGAAAGGCTTTGACTTGAAAGGCGGTGATAAGGGGGTTGTGATAAGGGTGGATAATTGATTGTGATACGGGTGAATAAATTGATATGATATGTCTGGTGGGATCGGGTTGCATGCCGCAACAAGGAGAAATAAGGGAGGACTATATTTTACTGATTTTCAAAGAAAGACAAAGATTTGAAAACTACTATTTTATATTACTATTTTTTTTTCGTATTTTGGCACTTCTTTTATATAAAGTTAAAGTTTGGAAACTTGGAAATTATTCGAGAGTTTGTTATAGCTGAGGCCTGGAAAAGGCGGCTGAGTTATTTCATTGTTGTTGTAGTACTTAATTATTTGTTTGGATTTCCTTCTTGCTTCATATCTATTGTCTCAGTTATATTTTTCTTGTTCGTGTAGAATTATTTTATTGTGTTATTTTATATATTATTGTCACTGGTTACATGTTGTTAATGCCCCGCCGTAGCCTCGTCACTACTCTGTCGAGGTTAGGCTCGGCACTTACTCAGTACATGGGGTCGGTTGTACTGATACTACACTCTGTGCTCTTTTGCACAGATCCAGGCACCGACCAGCAGTAGAGATTTGTAGAGCAGCTATCCCTTCTTTCGGAGACACGAGGTATATCTGCCGGCGTTCTTAGATCCCGAGAGTCTTCTCTATATTATTTAGACAGTTATACATTATTTATTTCAGCCATTATTTGTAGTATTCTTTAGTAGTTCGTGAATTATGACACCAGACCCTGGGTAGTCTTAGAGTTAGTTATATACTTAGTTCGTGATCGTTTGATTTAATTGCTTCTTCTTTTATATTTGGAGTATCTCATTGGAAATCATTTAAATTAAGTTACTTATAGTTTATTTATTTATGCTTAAGTAAACAATCAAAGAAAATTAGTTAATTGAATTCTAACATTGGCTTGCCTAGCAAGTGTGGTGTTAGGCGCCATCACGATCCCTAAGGTTGGGAATTTGGGTCGTGACAAGTTGGTATCAGAGCACTAGGTTCCTTAGGTCTCACAATTCACGAACAAGCTTAATAGAGTCTGAAGGATCGATACGGAGACGTCTGTACTTATCTCTCAGAGGCTATCAAGTTAGGAACAACTTCACTTCTATTCTACTCGATCGTGCGGATTTATTCAATCATTGATGATTGAATTCTTCTACTCTTTTTCTCTCGCGAATGTTGACAACACGCAATGCGTCTACAACCGAACGAAAAATGGAGCCCCAATGACAGCTACGATTAGGGAAAGAAGCAGAGGCAGAGCTCAGTCTAGAGCTCGAACATCAGCACTTATTTTAGAGCCTCAAATGGATCTAGAAGCGGAGATTCAAGCTCAATCGGTACATGTTGGAATAATTCACATTCTAGAAGGATTTATAGTTACTCCAGTGTTACAAGATGCACTAGTCTGTTTATTTATGTTGGACAGGTTTACCAAACTATTTCTGCTCTATTTCAGTGGTACATCTTTTGAGGACCCACATGATTTTCTTGGCCGTTGCTATGAAATATTGTAGAACATGGGAATAAGTTGAAAGTAACAAGGTTGATTTATATGGGCTGTGAAGTTTAACATTGCGGATTGTCAGACAAGTCCTCCGTCAAGCAATAGATTGCGGGGACATGTGATATATCAGTTTGGCTTGGAAGGTATAAGGCCTAGGGTTTTTCAAGAGATAAAGATGGGACTTGTGAAGGTTTACTCAGCGTGGAAGTCACGGTTGCGGATTTTGGGTGCTCCGAAGGGAGTACATTGGTTAACAAGCTTCTAGACTATATGTTTCGTGCCAAGAATTATCTGTGTAAAGCTCTACTTTTGTGATCATTTTGTGTCAATAAAGATGAGAGTTACCCCAAAATAATAATGAAAAGTATATGAATAAAGAGGGTAGCTCAGCAGAGTTGACTCAACATAGTAAAAGAGAAAATTGGACGCCGGTGTTTTTGGCAAGCCTACAAAGAGGACGACCAACCATTGCAACATCAACTACTTGACTCAGTTCTCATAAATGCTCTTGAAAGAGTTGTTTCTCAGACTCTCCATAATACGTGGCGCATAGGGTTTGAACGGTTACGTCAAGTCACTATGACGACGTCAGAATATGCCATAAAGTTCGATAAGTTAGCCGTCATACTCCTACTTTGGTTCATATAGCCAGAGAGCGAGCCCACAGACTTATTTAAGGACTCAATTATGATCGTAAAATTTTGTACGACTCAGGGCAGGTTGATACTTTATTTCGGCTAGTGGTAGAAATTGTCCTAGCCTTGGGAGAGTCATATTTTGTCAGAGCACTCAGGCTACGTGCCCCATTGCAGTTACAGTTCAACTTACATGACCAACTAGGAAAAAGGGGTCAGAAAATCGAAGGTGGAGGTCAGATTCCTAGAGGTGAAGGCCCAGCCTGTCGATATATTTTATATGGTATGGCGTAGGTCGTTACATTAAATGGTGTCATTACAAGAACAATCTCTAATTATTATAAAGTGATGATTTCCAGAACTTAATACGGTTATGCGTACCTAATAAAATTCTTCTAATATGCTCCACTCTCGGGTGAGCTTCGTAACTCAAAAACTACTTGTGTGAACACTAGTATTGAGAAATTCTATAGAGATAGTTATATCTATCATTACGTGTTGTAATTTTGTTTAACAAAAAATATTTTAAATAAGAAAAGGGAAGGTTTTGAGTGGCACGATATGCATATTACTATTCAGAATTGAGGACGAGATCCTCACATTTTAAAATGATTTGATTTGTTTAAATCGGGCTACGAACCGCGGTGGAAGTTATGTAGGGACGAGGTCCTTATGATTGAAATTCTTGTGTTTAAAGTCTCCTTTGTGAATTAAAACTTTACTATAGTACTGGTAGGTAGTCATGTCTGTTAGGCTTATTCAACAATTTATGTATAAAATAATGATAATGATCATAATAATAAATGAATAAATAATAATAATAAAAGTAATGCTAATAATAATTAAATAAATAAATAAAAATAAACTAATTAATTAACTGTGTATAATTTGCCAAATCCGTGTCAGAATTATTGAGCTTTGACCTGCGAGGTATGTACTGCCCGTGTGGCGTTAAATGAGACACATTAAGCCAGGTATATAATTATGAGGTCTTCATGAATCGCACCTCATCATCAGTATTGTGAAGGTTGAAAGGGGATTGTTGTTAACGTGAAGCTGTTGATAATTCTGTAATTGGCTATAAACAACTATTAAGAAAATAAAGGCGGTGAGTATGGGCAGCCTTGTGTATATTCTAGTTGATGAGAGGCCGTTAGCTTCAAACATTCAGACGTTGTCTAATCAGGTCGTGAGCTTGGATATTTCCACTAGCAGTGTTCTGGCTCGTACAGTCGCTTGGTCTTCTCTAATCGAGCATATTTGGAAGCGGCATGATGATGACCCACATTTGGCAGTTCTTAGGGACACAGTTCGTCACGGTGGTGCCAAGCAAGTTATGGTTGGAGATGATGGTGTTTTGAGGATGCAGGGTCGGTTATGTGTGCCTAATGTTGATGGCCTTCGTGAGTTGATCCTTGAGGAGGCTCACAGTTCTAAGTCAGTATTATTGGTGGAGAAGGATGAAAAAGAACATTGTGCCGTATGTGGCTCGTTGCTTAAATAGTCAATAGGTAAAGTATGAACATTAGAGACCTGGTGGTTTGCTTCAGCAGATAGAGATTCCTAAGTGGAAATGGGAATGTATCACTATGGATTTCGTTGTTGGACTCCCACGGACTCAGGGGAAATTCGATGCAGTTTGGGTTATTGTGGATAGGCTGACTAAATCAGCACATTTCATTCCGGTGGCAAGTACTTATACTTCGGAGCGGTTGGCTGAAATATATATATGGGAGATTGTTCGCCTTCACGGTGCGCCGTGTCAATCATTTCCGATCGGGGTACGCAGTTTACGTCACACTTTTAGAGGCAGCTCAGCGTGAGTTGGGTACCCGAGTGGAGTTGAGTACAACATTTCACCCTTAGACTGATGGGAATTCCGAGCGTACTATTCAGATATTGAAAGATATGATCCGCGCTTGTGTGATTGACTTTGGAGATTCGTGGGATCAGTTCTTGCCGTTAGCAGAGTTTGCCTACAATAATAGTTATCAGTCGAGCATTCAGATGGCTCCTTACAAGGCGTTATATGGTAGACAGTGTAGATCGCCAGTTTAATGATTTAAGCAGGGAAAGGCTCGGTTATTGGGTACCGATTAGTTCTGGAGGCCTTAGATAAGGTCAAGATTACTCAGGAAAGACTTCGTGCAGCTCAGTCTAGGCAAAGGAGTCATGTCGATCGTAAGGTGCGTGATGTGGCATTCATGGTTGGAGAGAGAGTATTGCTTCGGGTATCACCCATGAAGGGTGTTATGAGGTTTGGGAATAAGGGCAAGTTAATCCCTAGGTATATCGGGCCATTTGAGATTCTTTATAAGGTAGGGGAGGTAGCTTATAAACTTGCGTTGCCTCCAGGGTTATCCTCAGTTCATCTGGTATTCCACGTGTCTATGCTCCGGAAATATCATGGTGACCCGTCCCACGTGTTAGATTTCAGCTCTGTCCAATTGGACAAAGACTTGACTTATGAGAAGGAGCCGGTAGCCATTTTAGACCGGCAGGTTCGTCAGTTGAGGTCTAAGAGTTATCCTTCAGTTCAAGTGCAGTGGAAAGGTCAGCCCGTTGAGGCAGCTACTTGGGAATCCGAGTCAGACATGCTGAGTAAATATCCACATTTGTTCTCTAATTCAGGTAATCTTCTATGTCTGTTCGAGGACGAACGTTTGTTATAGAGGTGAAGATTGTGATGACCCAAAGGGTCAATTTAAAAATTTAGACCCAATTCTAGGCTTATTAGCCATTAAAAGACTAATTTTAAATATCTCGATTTGCGTGCGCGGTTCGAACGTGAAACCGGAAAGCTTTTATGTTAAAATATGAGAAATAGTAATTTCTAGAGTTAAAATTTGATTATAGTTGACTTTGGTCAACATTTTGACTAAACGGACTCGGATATGTGTTTCGACGATCCCGGGAGGTCCGTAGTAAAATATAGGATTTGGGCATATGCCTGAAAATTAATTCCAAGGTCCCAAACGTTAGAAATCAATTTTTGAAAGAAATTGTTTTGCTGAAATATTAATGAAATAAAGAAAAGAATTAATAATTGAAACCATTGGTATCGGGCGCTTATTTTGGTTTCCGAGTCCGGTACAGATGTTTTATAGTATTTAAAGGTTTAGTGTGAAATTTGGTGAAAAACGGAGTTCGTTTGACGTGATTCGGACATTCGGTTTAAAAGTTATGAACTTTAAGTGTTCTTGATGTAAATGATGAGTTTTGAGGTTTAATTCATAGTTTTACATGTTATTTTCATGATTTGATTGCACGAGCAAGTTTGTATGATGCTTTTAGACTTGCGTTCATGTTTGGCTTAGAGCCCCGAGGGCTCGGATGAGTTTCAAATAGTTTGGGTTGTATTGCGCTCGTTCTTTCTTATGCTTCGACGTCGTTTCTTCAAGCATAAATGATATAATATTGAACAAATGAGCTTCGATTTTTGTTTTAAATGAATTATTAGATCCGTATCGTAATTACGGACCCGTAGCAAAAAGAATCATCGAATTTGGACATCGTATGAGGATGTTATGGTCATTTTACTAAGGTTTCCAGATTTGTTCCGGTTAATTACGAAATTGCCCTGACGGCGTATTAAAAATCTGCACTATTTAAAAATATTAAAACGTACATATCCCCTTCATTATAAAGTCCAATTGAGTGATTCAAAAGCCTAACTTGACTAGAATTTCACAAGGAATCCATTGGACGCATAAAACTCGAGTTTCAGGATCGTTTGGCACGAGAAACGAGGCAGAATAGCTGGCAAAAATATATATAAAACGGACAGACTTTTTCTTCTTCAAATTTTCGATCCCCACAGCCCTAGCAACGAATGTCTTCCCCAAATATCATCCCTAAGTCATAGGTAATCAATTCTAAACTTTACTCTTTCAATCACTCATTGTTTTACATCACTTTTAAATCAAAAACTAAGAACTTTCATGGTAAAAATTGAGGGTTTGGGTAGAATTAGGGAATTTGTAAACAATCGAATCTTTACCTCGAATTGAGGTCGTATTTCAAAACTAATTGTATATTTGTGTTCATGGGTGAATGGGTAAATGTAATTTGGTCCGAACCCAGAGTTTAGACGAAGCGGGCCCGGGCTCGGGTTTTCACTTTTTTTGAGAAAACTTAAGAAAATTATAATTTTCAATAAAGTTAGTTCCTTTAGCCTTAATTAATGATATTGAGTGAATTATGATTAGATTCGAGCAAATTAGAGCAAAGAAAAAGTTGTAATTGAGCAGTGAGTGGCCTGCGTGAGGTAAGTGTTTGGTCTAACTTTTACTTGAGGGAATAGGAATTCCCACTTATTTTCTATGTGAAATGCATGTGCGTGGTGTATAGGTGAGGTGACGAGTATCTATGCACCACCCAATTTGCATGTTAAGCATGATCCTTTTCCCGTTCCCAACTTAATTGATTCGTGTGTTAGTTGTTCTATGTCCATTATTGTTTCTATGACTACTTGGCCTTGTTATTTTATTGTTAGATATTATTGTGGTTATTTTTGAAAGAGTATTGGTTGTTTTAGCTGGATTCCTTGTTGTACAAAACGATTGAGCGGTGCAGTTTAACTGTTTTATGATTGTTGAGGTTTACGTGATTGTTTTGTTTCAATTGATTATTGCCAATTGTTATGGTAAGTGTATTAAAAGTGTTGGTTGTTCTCTTGATTTTATCATGGTACATAAAGATTGAGCTGGGTTGACAGCGTTACGGTGTTTACATATATTCTGGTTGGTTTTATTTTGAAATGATATTGATTGAAGCTTACGAGCTATATTGTTTTCTGTTTGAAATTTGTTGAAATAAAAGTGTTGTGAAAGGCTTGGCTTGAACTGTGAAAGTGTTTGATGAATAAACAAAATTGGTGTGATAAGGGGACTGTGATAAGGGGGCTGTGATAAGGATGAATAATTGATTGTGATATTGTGAATAGGTGGGATCGGGTTGCACGCCGCAACAAGACAACGATAAGAGAATATGCGTGTTTTACTGTTTATAAAATAAAGGTTGGAACACTAATTATTTTATTGTCATTATTTCATACTCTGCTTTTACTATTATTTTAAGGTGAAACTTGTTCTGTTTACAATTTGTCAAGACATAAATATTGTGAAAGGGTTTGACTTGAAAGACGGTGATAAGGGGGTTGTGATAAGGGTGGATAATTGATTGCGATACGGGTGAATAAATTGATATGATATGTCTGGTGGGTTCGGGTTGCATGCCACAACAAGGAACAATAAGGGAGGACAATTATATTTTACTGATTTTCAAAGAAAGACAATGATTTTAAAACTACTATTTTATATTACTTTATTTTGTTCGTATTTTGTCACTACTTTTATTTAAAGTTAAAGTTTCGAAACTTGGAAATTATTTGAGAGTTTGTTATAGCTGAGGCCTGGAAAAGGCGGCTGAGTTATTTCATTGTTGTTGTAGTACTTAATTATTTTTTTGAATTTCCTTCTTGCTTTATATCTATTGTCTCAGTTATATTTTTCTTGTTCGTGTAGAATTATTTTATTGTGTTATTGTATATATTATTGTCACCGGTTACATGTTGTTAATGCCCTGCATTAGCCTCGTCACTACTCCGTCGAGGTTAGGATCGACACTTACTCAGTACATGGGGTCAGTTGTACTGATACTACACTCTGTGCTCTTTTGCACAGATCCATTCACCAGCCAACAGTAGAGATTTGTAGAGCAGCTATCCCTTCTTTCGGAGACACGTGGAATATTTGCAGGCATTCGCAGATCCCGAGAGTCTTCTCTATATTATTTAGAATGCTATTTTATTTAATTCAACACAGTTATACATTATTTATTTTAGCCATTATTTGTAGTATTCTTTAGTAGTTTGTGATTTGTCACACCACACCCTGGGTAGTCTTAGAGTTAGTTATATACTTAGTTCGTGGATCGTTTGTTTAATTTCTTCTTCTTTTATATTTTGAGTATCTCAAAGAATCAAAGGAAATTAGTTAATTGAATTCTAACATTGGCTTGCTTAGCAAGCGTGGTGTTAGGCGCCATCAGGATCCCTAAGGTTGGGAATTTGGGTCGTGACAAGTTGGTATCAGAGTACTAGGTTCCTTAGGTCTCAAAATTCACGAACAAGCTTAATAGAGTCTGAAGTATTGGTACGGAGACGTCTGTACTTATCTCTCAGAGGTTATCAAGTTAGAAAAAATTTCACTTCTATTCTACTCTATCGTGCGGATTTATTGTATCATTGATGATTGAATTCGTCTACTCTTTTTCTCTCGCGAATGTCGACAACACGCAATGCGTCTACATCCGAACAAAAAATGGAGCCCCAATGACAGCTACGATTAGGGAAAGAAGCAGAGGCAGAGCTCAGTCTAGAGCTCGAACATCAGCACTTATTTTAGAGCCTCAAATGGATCTAGAAGCGGAGATTCAAGCTCAATCGGTACATGTTGGAATAATTCAGATTCCATAAGGATTTATAGTTACTCCAGTGTTACAGGATGCACTAGTCCGTTTATTGATGTTGGGCAGGTTTACCAAACTATTTCCGCTCCATTTAGTGGTACATCTTTTGATGACCTACATGATTTTCTTGACCGCTGCTATGAAGTATTGTAGAACATGGGAATAAGTTGAAAGCAACGAGGTTGATTTATTTGAGCTGTGAAGTTTAACATTGTGGATTGTTAAACAAGTCCTCTGTCAAAGAATAGATTGCGAGGACATGTGTTATATCGATTTGGCTTGGAAGCTATAAGTCCTGGGGTTTTGCAAGAGATAAAGATGGGACTTGTGAAGGCTTACTCAGCGTGGATGTCACGGTTGCGGATTTTTGGTGCTCCGGAGGGAGTACGGTGGTTAACAAGCTTCTAGACTATATGTTTCGTCCCAAGAATTATCTGTGTAAAGCTCTACTTTTTTTATCATTGTGTGTCAATAGAGATGAGAGTTACCCCAAACATGAAACGTATTTGAATAAAGGGGGTAGCTCAGCAGAGTTGAGTCAACATAGTAAAAGAAGAAATTGGCCGCAGTGTTTTTGGCAAGCCTACAAAGAGGACGACCAACCATTGCAACATCAACTACTTGACTCAGTTCTCATAAATGCTCTTGAAAGAGTTGTTTCTCAGACTCTCCATAATACGTGGTGCATAGGGTTTGAACGGTCGTGTCAAGTCACTATGACGACGTCCGAATATGCCATCAAGTTTGATAAGTTAGCAGTCATACTCCTACTTTGGTTCATATGGCCAGAGAGCGAGCCCACAGACTCATTTAAGGACTCAATTATGATCGTAAAATATTGTACGACTTAGGACAGGTTGATACTTTATTTTGGCTAGTGGTAGAAATTGTCTTAGCCTTGGGAGAGTCATATTTCGTCAGAGCACTCAGGCTACATGCCGCATTGTATTCTGGCACTTCTTTTATATAAAGTTAAAGTTTGGAAAACTACTATTTTATATTACTATTTTTTTCGTATTTTGGCACTTCTTTTATATAAAGTTACATTTTGGAAACTTGGAAATTATTCGAGAGTTTGTTATAGTTGAGGCCTGGAAAAGGCGGCTGAGTTATTTCATTGTTGTTGTTGCACTTAATTTTTTGTTTGAATTTCCTTCTTGCTTTATATCTATTGTCTCAGTTTTATTTTTCTTATTCGTGTAGAATTATTTTATTGTGTTATTGTATATATTATTGTCACCGGTTACATGTTGTTAATGCCCCGCCGTAGCCTCGTCAATACTCTGTCGAGGTTAGGCTCGGCACTTACTTAGTACATGGGGTCGGTTGTACTGATACTACACTTTGTGCTCTTTTGCACAGATCCAGGCACCGGCCAGCAGTAGAGATTTGTAGAGCACCTATCCCTTCTTCCGGAGACACGAGGTATATCTGCCGGCGTTTTCAGATCCTGAGAGTTTTCTCTATATTATTTAGACAGCTATTTTATTTTATTCAACACAGTTATACATTATTTATTTCAGCCATTATTTGTAGTATTCTTTAGTAGTTCGTGAATTGTGACACCAGACCCTGGGTAGTCTTAGAGTTAGTTATATACTTAGTTCGTCGATTGTTTGATTTAATTGCTTCTTCTTTTATATTTGGAGTATCTCATTTGAAATAATTTAAATTAAGTTACTTTTAATTTATTTATTTATGCTTAAGTAAACAATCAAAGGAAATTAGTTAATCGAATTCTAACATTGGCTTTCCTAGCAAGTGTGGTGTTAGGCGCCATCACGATCCCTAAGGTTGGGAATTTGGGTCGTGACAAGTAGGTATCAAATCACTAGGTTCCTTAGGTCTCACAATTCACGAACAAGCTTAATAGAGTGTGAAGGATCGGTACGGAGACGTCTGTACTTATCTCTCAGAGGCTATCAAGTTAGGAACAACTTCACTTCTATTCTACTCGATCGTGCGGATTTATTCTATCATTGATGATCGAATTCATCTACTCTTGTTCTCTCGCGAATTTTGACAACACGGAATGCGTCTACAACCGAACGAAACATGGAGCCCCAATGATAGCTACGATTAGGGAAAGAGGCAGAGGCAGAGCTCAGTCTAGAGCTCGAACATCAACACTTATTTTAGAGCCTCAAATGGATCTAGAAGCGGAGATTCAAGCTCAGACGGTACATATTGGAGATTCGAGTGCCATAATACGAAGAAAAAAAATAGTAATATAAAATAGTGCTCCGGAGGGAGTACTGTGGTTAACAAGCTTCTAGACTATATGTTTCGTGCCAAGAATTATCTGTGTAAAGCTCTACTTTTGTGATCATTGTGTGTCAATAGAGATGAGAGTTACCCCAAAATAATAATGAAAAGTATATGAACAAAGGGGGTAGCTCAGCAGAGTTGACTCAACATAGTAAAAGAGGAAATTGGCCGCTGGTGTTTTTGGCAAGCCTACAAAGAGGACAACCAACCATTGCAACATCAACTACTTGACTCAGTTCTCATAAATGCTCTTGAAAGAGTTATTTCTCAGACTCTCCATAATACGTGTCGCATAGGGTTTGAACGGTTGCATCAAGTCACTATGACGACGTCAGAATATGCCATAAAGTTCGATAAGTTAGCCGTCATACTCCTACTTCGGTTCATATGGCCAGAGAGCGAGCCCACAGACTCATTTAAGGACTCAATTATGATCGTAAAATTTTGTACGACTTAGGCAGGTTGATACTTTATTTCGGCTAGTGGTAGAATTTGTCCTAGCCTTGGGAGAGTCATATTTCGTCAGAGCACTCAGGCTACGTGCCCCATTGCAGTTACAGTTCAACTTACATGACCAACTAGGAAAAAGGGGTCAGAAAATCGAAGGTGGAGGTAAGATTCCTAGAGGTGAAGGCCTAGCCTGTCGATATATTTTATATGGTATGGCGTAGGTCGTTACATTAAATGTTGTCATTACAAGAACAATCTCTAATTATTATAAAGTGATTATTTAATACGGTTATGCGTACCTAATAAAATTCTTCTAATATGCTCCACTCTCGGGTGAGCTTCGTAACTCAAAACTCTACTTGTGTGAACACTAGTATTGAGAAATTATATAGAGATAGTTATGTCTATCATTACATGTTGTAATTTTGTTTAACAGAAAATATTTTAAATAAGAAAACGAAAGGTTTCGAGTGGCACGATATGCATATTACTTGTGATTCAGAATTGAGGACGAGATCCTCGCATTTTAAAATGATTTGATTTGTTTAAATCGGGCTACGAGCCGCAGTGGAAGTTATGTAGGGACGAGGTCCTTGTGATGGAAATTCTTGTGTTTAAAGTCTCCTCTGTGAATAAAAACTATACTTAGTACTGGTAGGGACTCATGCCTATTAGGCTTATTCAATAATTTATGTATAAAATAATGATAATGATCATAATAATAAATGAATAAATAATAATAATAAAAGTAATACTAATAATAAATAAATAATAAATAAAAAAAACTAATTAATTAACTGTGTATAATTTGCCAAATCCGTGTCAGAATTATTGAGCTTTGACCTGCGAGGTGTGTACCGCCCGTGTGGCGTTAAATGAAACACGTTAAGCCAGGTATATAATTATGAGGTCTTCATGAATCGCACCTCGTCATCAGTATTGTGAAGGTTGAAAGGGGATTATTGTTAACGTGAAGCTGTTGATAATTCTGTAATTGTCTATGAACAACTACTAAGAAAATAGAGGCGGTGAGTATGAGCAGCCTTGTGTATATTCTAGTTGGTGAGAGGCCGTTAACTTCAAACATTCAGACGTTGGCTAATCAGTTCGTGAGCTTGGATATTTCCCCCAGCAGTGTTCTAGCTCGTACAGTCGCTCGGTCTTCTCTAATCGAGCATATCTGGAAGCGGCATGATGATGACCCACATTTAGCAGTTCTTAGGGACACAATTTGGTAGGGTGGTGCTAAGAAAGTTATGGTAAGAGACGATGGTGTTTTGAGGATGCAGGGTCGGTTATGTGTGCCTAATGTTGATGGCCTTCGTGAGTTGATCCTTGAGGAGACTCACAGTTCTAAGTCAGTATTATTGGTGGAGAAGGATGAAAAAGAATATTGTGCCGTATGTGGCTCATTGCTTAAATAGTCAGCAGGAAAAGTATGAATAGATCTGGTGGTTTACTTCAGCAGATAGAGATTCCTGAGTGGAAGTGGCAATGTATCACTATGGTCTTCGTTGTTTGACTTCCACGGAATCAGGGGAAATTCGACGCAATTTGGGTTATTGTGGATAGGCTGACTAAATCAGCACATTTCATTCCGGTGGCAAGTACTTATACTTCGGAGCGGTTGGCTGAAATATATATCTGGGAGATTGTTCGCCTTCACGGTGCACCGTGTCTATCATTTCGGATCAGGGTACGCAGTTTACTTCTCACTTTTGGAGGGCAGTTCAGCGTGAGTTGGGTACCCGAGTGGAGTTGAGTACATCATTTCACCCTTAGACTGACGGGAAGCTTGAGCATACCATTCAGATATTGGAGGATATGCTCCGCGCTTGTGTGATTGACTTTGGTGGTTCGTGGGATCAGTTCTTGCCGTTAGCGTAGTTTGCCTATAATAATAGTTATCAGTCGAGCATTTAGATGACTCCTTACGAGGCGTTATATGGTAGACGATGTAGATCGCTAGTTGGATGATTTAAGCTGGGAGAGGCTCGGTTATTGGGTACCGATTTAGTTCAGGAGGCCTTAGATAAGGTCAAGATCATTCAGGAGAGACTTCGTGCAGCTCAGTCTAGGCAAATGATTCATATCGATCGTAAGGTGCGTGATGTGGCATTCATGGTTGCAGAGAGAGTATTGCTTCGGGTATCACCCATAAAGGTTGTTATGAGGTTTGTGAAGAAGGGCAAGTTAATCCCTAGGTATATCGTGCCATTTGTGTATCGACCCGGTCTGTCGTTACGTAAAACCTGCATTATAATTGATGTTATTGACTTATCATAGATCGATTATTCTATTATTAATGTGTTAGAGTTGATAAGCTTGAAATCGGAATGGTTAAATGAGAATTCAGTCACTTAGTCTTTAAAAATAGCCTTAAAATGGAAAAGTCAACTAAGAGTTAACTTATTGGTAAACGACCTTGAAATGCGGATTTTACGGCTCGGATAGCTTTGTTAGGTGATTTGGGACTTAGGAGTGTGTTCAGAATAATTCTTTGATGTCCGGTGTAGAATTAGGCTTGAATTGGCGAAAGTTAGTTTTTGGTGATTTCCGG
>ML277255.1:20464-42239 GCA_005239495.1 Nicotiana undulata | reverse complement strand
GTGCCGAGTGACTGTGAGGTTATGCACGAGGGGACATGCCGTGCCTTTCCTGTTCATTATATGTTTGAGAAGTTATATTTTTGCCTGGTCTTTACGTTTCATTTACTTCCTTATACTGCTGTGCTAGCATACTGTTACCCTATCTTCCCAGCATGTTCTCCCCGTATCTGTCCTACTTGCTTATTTCTGTTGCCAATTTTCCTGCTATTATATAAAATTGCACAGGTACATATGTTGTGTTGGTCCTAGCCTCGTCACTACTTCGCCGAGGTTAGGCTCGACACTTACTCAGTACATGGGGTCGGTTGTACTGATGCTACACCTGCACTTCTTTATGTTGTGCAGACTACGCAGCCGGACCCGGAGATCACTGACGATCGGAGCATCTCATTCAGTCACACAGGAGACTCGAGGTAGACCCGCAGACGTTCGTGGGCCTTGTCGTCACCTTCTACTTTCCACTTTCAGCTCTGTCTTACCTTGTATTTCAAAGACAGTCTTATGTATTCATTTAAGACCTTTTGTTTGTAGTAATCTCTTAGATAGTCCGTGAGTATGTGACACCAGTTCTGGGATTTGTTTATGGGTTTTATTTCGAAAAGTGGTATGTTGTATTTTGGGTTATTTTGTTAAATTTTATATGGTGGGCCATCGAATCCTTGGTTATCTTGTTCGAAATTATTGTTAATGAGTGTTATTTAGTTCAAACGTTGGCTTGTCTAGCGGGTTCAACGTTAGACGCAGTCATGGCCCGAAGGTGGGATTTTTGGGTCGTGACACCTATCAAACAACCGATTTCACTATGGCCATAATAAACCCCTCCTCTGCAACCAGACGAAGCCGTAGGTCTCAAAAACCTCTCAATACAGAAGAGCCTATGGATGTAAATTCATCTATTGACTCAGACTTTCTCAAAACAAAAAATGATAGCAGTGTTTCATTTGAAAATCACTGTATCAGCCAGAAAAAGGCCGGTAAGAGACCCCTGGAGCAAACCCCCAAAAAGGCTGCATGCAAGAAGGGCAAGGTAGAACACTTGGAATTTTGTCCTGAGGACAAGCTAATCTTCTATGGCCCCAGTGAAAAGGCAAGGTATGAGTCCTACAAGTCAAAATCCATGGCTTATGGACGCTCTGTAAGTCTTTCTCTTATGCAAGTCTTCATTGTGATGTGACTGCAATTTTCGATTTTCAACACCTTTCCCCTTTATTTGACACTCTTGGAAATTTTGTGTATGAAGAACCTGTGATAATTTTTTATGCAAATCTGTTTGTGAATAATAAGGATGACTTGGAATCTATGGTTTTAGGGACTAAAATTGTGTTGGACTACTACCAATTTGAAAAGATTTTTTCCGCCAAATTTAGTGGGTATGATGTGTTTGTCCAAAATTCTTGGCCCAAAGACTTTGAAGTATCCCTTGAAAAACATTTTCTGTCTGATAACCCCCCTGTATTGGCCCCATAAATCTGAAGTTTGAACACCGTGTCTTAGCCCACATGATTGGCACATATCCTTCCCAGGTCTGGGTCCCTCAATTCTTTATCCACTAGAGATATCTTTGTCCTCTACTGTCTGGTTAATAATAAGCGTCTAGATTGGTTTGTTTGGATTCGTCAGTATATGCTTGAGAGTATCAAGGATATTTCCACCTCTGCTGCTTGTCTACCATATGGTATTCTTATCTCTCATATCCTGGAAGTTATGAAGGTAGACTTGTCTCCCTTTACACCCAAGCACATCTCAAGTACTTATTATAAGACTATATTTTCTATGATGGGATACTCTCTGGGTGATAATGGATGGGTTAGGCGAGCCAAGGTTGAAAGTGACCTAGCTCCAATTAATTTCCAAGCTGATCAACCAGTCTCTTAGTCGACTACCTCTCATAACCTTCAACAAATTCAACACTACCTTGATGGAGTCAAGCTGCTGATCGTGGAGATAAAAGAACATGTAGATAAGATCAGGGATGTCAGTAAGGAGATAGGTTCAGACGTGGCCAAGCTTCGAATAGACATAGGAGCTACAAGGAAACAAGGCCTTCAATTCCATGATTGAGAAGATGGACAAGCTCGTCAAGGATGTTGAAAACTCCTATGACTCATTTGGCACTAAAGTGATCAACACTCTCAAATAGTTTCTGGGACGCAATTAATTCTCTCTGGTTGTGCTGTTATGACAAACAACTTTTTTTGCTTTTTTGTTTTTGATGGTTGCCTTTAGACAATTTTTTTGGTCTGTACTAACTTAAGCCTCTGCTGAAGGATCTACTGCTCTAACCACCTTTTAGTATGTACATTATATTCTATATTGTTCGTGTTTTTTTCTTTCCTTTTTGATTGATGTCAATGGGGGAGAAGATGTGTGGGTAAGCACTCAGGGGGAGATATGTGCACAACATAATGGAACAACATACTCTCAGGGGAAGCAACAACTCAGAGGGAGCAACCCCTCAAAAGGGAAGTTTCTTATATTACCTTGTTTACTCCTTCTTGATTTTCATCATTAAAAAGGAGGAGATTGATAGGTTTAAGGTTAATTTTCAATGATGACAATAATATCTTATTCTATATGTGAAGGACAAACAAAAAGGGAAAATGAAGATGCTCAACAAGATTGCTACTGGATTCGAATTAGCAAATAAGAAAAGCATGAAAATACTGTTACAACAATCAAGAGAAGCAAGACTACTACTGTAGTTGAAATGGCAAGTAAGGAAGAATGAAGATGTTGTTACTACAATCAAGGGAAGCAGATTGAATCGTCCTCAATCAAGGGAACTTAGATTACAATCATGGATTCTCCAATTCTCAGCAATCACCTCGATCGTGGTGTAAACAACTCCTCAAATCAAGTTGTGACAAGGAACGGCACAATCGAATATGGTCTCTTCAAAGAGCAAGATTCGAAGAGGCACCCCTTGGGTCAAATCCCACTATCAAAGATCTTGTGCCTCTAATTTAGCTGAAGATTTAGTGGTTCTTTTCTCTCTTATAAGAAGAATGATTTTTCAAGAAGAAGACCACGCAACTACACACAGTATTCCAAATCTGTCAACTTCTTAGTTCAAACACTGTAATTCTTAGTTATCAGTGTCTCAAAAGATAGAGAGATCTAATGTCCCGACCCAAAACCTATGGGTTGTGATGGCGCCGGATACCACTATCAGGAAAGCCAACCCCTTAATCAGTTTAAATACCTTCCTGTTTAACAATTTCGAAATCGTTGCCTTTATTGCATTTCATAATCAAATAAATAATTTTTTTTGTAAATTAAACACGACAAGGAATCCATTTAATTCAATAAACCAAGACTCAACACATCACCAGAACCCGGTGACACAAGTACATGAGCAATTTCTAAGAATTTATACAATTATACAATGCTTGTCCGAAAAAAAAAATGGACAAAGGTAATAAATATAAAATGTAAGTACACAGAAGGGAGACTCCGGCGGCTGTGGAATGCCTCTGGATGAATGCATCCCGTATAAGTCCCCAAATCGATCACTGTACTATAAAGGTACCTGTGCAACACAATCCACAGAAAGTGTAGCATGAGGTTTAGAATTCTCGTATATGAAGTTCGAACGAGAGCTTTGATGCAATTCAAATTGACAAGTAGTAGTGACAGCATAATAAATGTCCGGAGGACAGAACAAAAATATACATATATGTACCTAGTGAGTATCCCATCTAATCTCGAAGAAGTAGTGACGAGAGGTCGACTAGATACTCACTAAGGTCCAACAGTAATAGTATAAAACAGGATATAAGGAAAGCAGTAGACATGTAAATAGTGCACCACAATTGTGAAGAGAATACAGAGTTTCCAAGTAAATATTGAAATCAGTAACAACTCGCCCGTCTCTTTTCCCCAAACATCTGCCAAATCATAAATCAGGAAAACGGTACCAAACAGTCATGCGCACAGAGGAGTAAGACAACCGGTCGGAGTCATGAGGAAGAATAGCTATGCACTGCCGGGATCGACCGACCCGTACCGAGAGTGCATGCTTAACAATAATCCTGCCTACGCACTGTCGGGGATCGACCGGCTCGTACCAAGAGTTCATGCTTACCAATAATCCTGATTACGCACTACCGGGGATCGGCCGGACCGTACCAAAGGTGCGTCTTACAATGTGGTCCTATCATATAATAGTGTAACTTCGTCCATGCACTGTCGGGGATCGACCGGCCCATACCAAAAGAGCATTCTTAATTAAATCCTGGTGCACTGCCGGGGATCGACCGGCCCATACCAAAAGAGCATTCTTAATTAAATCCTGGTGCACTGCCGGGGATCGACCGGCCCGTACCAAGAGTGCACTATAAATCTGTCGTGGCGTAAGGCTCGCTCCTATAAGAATGAAGGAAATTACATATCGCTCGCGGGATGTAAATTACGTAGCAACAACATGCGCACACAGAATGTAAAGTTCATTTCACCACAATTCTTTCCAGTTATTTAAGTAAATGAAAGCTCGGGGAAACAATAATATCTTACATGAGTACAACAGTTTTAAGTCATTTATTTTCCTTTCATAATACTTCCCGTAAATAATTTCTTTCATATTCCTTCCCGTAAGTAAATTTATTTCATAATATTTTTCCGTGAAAACAATTTCCTTCCATATTATTTTAAAATCCATAAATCTCAGAGAAACAAAACCACACAACAGGATATTATAACATACATATAATTCATTACAAGAAGTATACATGGCATAATGTGGANGACGACTAAAATGGATGCGCAATGCTCCCAAACTATCCAAAGAACGATAATTCAATGAAAATATACTCAATAGATCATAACCAATTCAAATTACAAAGTTCCTCAGCCCGGCTCAATGAAATGACCAAAATGTCCTCGGGCCCACGTGCTCGGACCTCAAAATTTCTTGAAGAAAATCCCTACCTGAAGCTTTACTAATTCAATTACACATTTTACTGAATTATTCATGCTCAATTCGTGGCTAAAATCCAAATTTCCAAATTTCTAGGTTTTTTTCAAAATACTAATCTTTCCACAAAGTTTTCATGTTTAATCCCATGTATAAACCTTGAATTAACTTGGAAATGAGAAGGAATCACTTACCTCTTGATGCTTGATGAAAATCACCCTTTGAAATTCTCCAAAATCCCCCAACCAAGTGAAGGAATTGATGAAAGGGCCAAAATCCCGTTTTTTAAACATTCTGCTCAGGTATTTACTCTGTGCAACTGCAGAAAATGCTTTGCGATCGCGGAGTACAATTTTCCAGCCCAAAATTTGCTCTTTGCGATCGCAGAGAACAAATGCCCAGCCTCCCGGACATCCTCTAGTATAATAGTCATAACGTTTTGCAAATAACTCCAAATGATAATGGTTTAATGTTATGAAAACTAGACTTCAAGACCTATAACTTTCATTTGCTGGTTATCTCCCAACTCCTTATAGATTTCGAGATATAAGCTGACAACGTCTGCCCTGTGCAACACAAATTGCTTCTTCATCTTTCCGGACACCCTGTAGTGTAACAGCCGTATTGTTTTGCACACAAATCCAAATGCTAAATGGTTTACATTTCTCAAAACTAGACACAAGGTTCTACAACTTTAATTTTTACATCACCTCAAAATGCCTTATAGATTGTGAGATATGAGCCTCCAAAGTCGAGTCAGTGCAGCAGAGCATTTCTTCTATGCGATCGCACAAGCTTGCCTGCGATCGCACAGGCCTTTTTCCAGCTCCCTCCAAATCCTTCTCCGCGATCGCACAGACCAAAAATCACCCCTCCCATTTTCTCCTCCGCGATCACACTACAAGGGATGCGATCACACAGCACACCAGAAACATCAGATGACAGTAGCAACAAAGTAGAGAAAAATGGCCCGAAACCACCCCGAAACACACCCGAGACCCCCGGGACCCCGTCCAACCGCACGACTCAGTCCCATAACATCCCATGAACTTGTTTGAAGCTTCAAATCACATCAAACAATGCCAAAATCACGAATATCACTAAAATTCAACTTTATGAACTTTGAAAATTCCAACTTTCACATCCGATGTCGAAACCTATCAAATTACGTCCGATTTACCTCAAATTTTGCACACAAGTCATATTCGACATTACAGACTTGCTCCAACTTCTGGAATCGCATTCCAACCCAGGTATCAAAATTTCCTCTTCCAGTCAAATTTCTCAAAAACCTTCAAATTTCTAACTTTAGCCAAATAGCTTCAAAATAATCTATAGACATCTGAATTCACTTACGATCGCGCTCCCAACTCAAGAATCACCATACGGAGCTATTCTCAGACTCGGAATCTCGAACAGACGTCAATATCTAAGAAATGCTCTTCAAGCCAAACTTAGGAAATTCCTTCAAAATGCTAACTTCCACATTATACGCTGAAACATTCTCAGGTTATCCAAATCTCGATCCGGACATACGCCCTAGTCCGAAATCACCATACGAACCTGCTGGAACCTTCGGATCCTGATTCCGAGGTCGTTTACTCAAAATTCCAGTCATACTCAATTTCTTCAACTTAAGGCTTCTGAAATGAGAATTTTCCTTTCAATTTAACTCCAAACCTCCTGAATTTCAACTCTGACAATACACACAAGTCACAATACCCGAAATGAAGTTGTTCATGACTCCCAACTGCTGAACGACGTGCTGGATCTCAAAACGACTGGTCGAGTCGTTACATTCTCCCCTACTTAAACAGACGTTCATCCTCGAACGTGCCAAGAACTGCCTTAGAATTATCTGAAATCACTGTTTAACACCTCGTGCACCTGCCCGTGCTACCACAACCCAGTTGAGCACATTAGCTTGATAAAAATCAGAACGTATTCCCTTTTATTCATATAATAAACTCATACCCCAGTTCCAACACTTGAAATTTCTCAACCATGCATGTTTCTAATATGTGAACACCGCAACAACTACCACACGATGCAACAGAACACAACTGCGTATCCTTGCTGAATCAACACCATCCACCGCATAATCCATCATTTGACCACAATGACGCTCCCTGAACCTTAATAGGCCAAAATTCTACGAATTTGATGCTCTCAAAGCACCTTATAAGACACACACATACATCCTACTATAATGCTGACGATACCACCACATCGGAGGAAATGTGTAGAAATTCCTAACCAACTGCAGGGTTAACTAAACATTGAAATCCTTCCTCCTGACTAAGATCATCATCCCATTACAACCAATGATGGCGACTGTCCTGTAATATACTTGCATAGTCCTATCACACCGATCCCAAATTTATAATCTCGTCTCACCCAGTACGAACTGCTCAGATAACCAATTACCCCAGGCATAACCAACACTCTCACACGATGCCACAATGCGCCAATAGGCCACAATTCGAACACGACACATAAAGAAACGACATTAGGAAGGGACTACCCGACTCACACTATAAATATGAACTTTCCTCAGAGAAATAGGAAGTAAAACACAAGAATAATCATTATAGGAGTCTTTCTCAACATCACACTGTTGCGGCGTGCAACCCGATACAAATAACATACATGTGGCGGCGTGCCACCCGATCCCCTCCTAAGATTTACATAAGAAAATATACACGGAGCTGAATTGCTTACTATTACAAATCACTGAATATCGGTCACAAGCACGCTAAGTGCATAATACCATTCTGGGGAGACTGATAGAGCCATATGCTACAAAAACTACAACACGACTGAGGTGCGATATATAATCTGAATCTCAGGAGCCATCCTTCTCACATAACCTCGTCACTACGCGGAACCTCAACACATAAGAAATTATCAAGCCGTTTAACCACTCACATGGCACAATCACAATATCACATGAATTTGACGAAGACGGGACAACACCTGATATCCCAATACCCCTCCTTGAGGAGTGCCATACTGAAATTAACACCTCTGACTCGCATGAAGCCCAAAATCTTGTTTAAGTCTATTCACTCACTTCAAGCCGATTCTTCTCGCATTGAACTAGGTTGATAGCCTTACCTGGGTCCAATTAACCCGCTTTCTTTTTCTTATACACACGAGGACAACCATCATAGCCGAGGTAAACACCCCACAGTCCACAACCAACTGAGCCGAACGCCTTCCAGGCATATATTCTCAAATAAGCAATATTATACTTCCTTATACTTAGTCTAAATCTGCAATCAATCAGGTGACTACAAGTCACGCTTACACAATCTTCTCGTGATCACACTCCTGCGACTTTCCACGCAAGGCAACAAGTATGCACATCAATACCAACGACCATCCTAAGGCTGTAAAACAATTCCAGGACCCGTAATCAGGATACCAAGTCTCTTTCACCAAACACCGATCTCAGGTGACACTGAAGACAACATCATCTTATTCTAGACATACCCTTGTTCTTGCTCCCTTGAGCTCATGACATCCTTGTTAACACCGAACCGCAATCTCGATTCTTACTTCCAATTACATACCGCTTATTGCACATAACATGCCAATATGGAATAGCATAGGAAGTTCCATCATAACTCCTGAACCACTAACAGGGTGAACACTTCATCACATATAGAAACCTTTTATTTGCTTCAATTCATGAGAACCATAACAACACACAAGTGAGCTCTCACAATCACAATACATGCAAATCCTTAAGTAGTGGTCTGAACCACCATAAACCTTCCGGGATCCGCCTACACCTGACAGGCCATAGCACTTGAATGCTTCCAAATGAAATCTATTACGACGGTCGACGATCCCCACACACATCTGCACAAACCATACACGTACTCAATCATACCGAAGGAACTGATCACTGTCGTACATGCGCCGTTCCATCATGGCTAACCAATCCATCTTCTTTTAATCATATTTAATTGCCTTAGGATAATAGTAACTTCTTTCAACTCATAGAAACTCAACCCTCACTCATCCTGAGTGACCTTGATTCACGAGACCATGCTGCCTAAATCCCGCAACCCGTCTCACAACCTCCTGGTAATCTTTCTACAACCCGGAGTTTATTTCTCTCACTCCTTTAACACTAACATGCGTGCTGAAAATGAAATAGAATACTCCAACTATTTTCCTTCTTCTCAGAGATTATACTGCAAAAGTTTGATTCTTAATCACACTGCTGCTTGAAACCCTTAAACACCACAGTCTCTAGCTTTCAAATTCACTAGGACCGCTACTGATAGTCACCCACTCTGACTGGCCCTTAATACAATCAACGTCAAGGCTCTTCTAGCACATGAATATGCTCTCAATGAAGCACGTGACTGAGCCACTTCCCTTACAACTTTCCTATGCCTTAAGCACAAATTCTAAATTTTCCAAAGCCTAGCCCTGGTCCAATAGGACCAACTTCGCACATTTTTATCACATGCCATGCTCAATTACCGCTTTACTCCTTTCTCTTAGTTGTAACAACTTGCCAATGTGCCGACAATCCGCATCCCCATGAGGACACAAACCTACAACCCAACTGCAGGTGGTGGGACTCCCCCACTTAGCCCGAAACTACTCCTTGCACCGCTCTAGACCCTACTGAGATCCTTTCTCTTTTGACCTTGTTCCACCAATCCATCCAATTATTCCGAATTCTCCTGTTAGCCCTCCTTAAATATTTGAATTTTTTTTCTAACACCATTCACACATTCTACCTCCTACCGACTAGCCACTAGGACTCCACATGGAACTTACCAACCCTACAACTGCTAACATACTCACAGGAGACAACCCACCCGAGGAAGCTAGCCAACTGACCCCTACCATTACGCTATGCTTCACTCTTTCTACAATACCAAGACCCCCATCCTGAGCATGTACCCATTTACCAACCTTACCAATCTGTCCGCTCCTCCTGGACACCTACTAACTGCACTACTTCATCTTCTGATTCGCCACTATGCTGCCGCTCTCCCACTTGGCCCAACGTATTCCCTCAAGCGCTACCTGACTTCCTCTCCTTACACCTGATCTTTTAGAATTGGCACCACCGCCCAACACTTCTCACATATCTTCCTCCGTCGAATGTTGTCCACTTGCTGCCTCAATTCAATACCATTCTCCGTAGCTCTTAAACCGGTAGATCCCCAGAATTTTAAATCTTTACGAACATCATCTTCCTCGAGTCGCCTTCATTAAAAGTGCTTATTCAATACGAAACCACAGCACCCCACGACCTCCGACGGCCTCTTCTTCAACACTAATTCACAACACTCCAACCCAACGCAACCGAATAGCTATAACGTCAGCGAACTTAACACATTCCATTTGATCAAAGGCGACGATAGCTTATTACAAGTGAGTACTTCACCTCACTTGAAAACACCAATCCGTATTATTTTATCAGCCCAAGACCTAATCATTTATAATCCAAATGCTTTTCCTCCGCCGGAACAAAATACGGAAATCTCGAAATCACACTCTGAGAAGACCTCCCTTCAAATCGTTCATCACCTCAACATATGGGCAAACGTTCAATCCTCATATCAACATCGCGCCACAACCAACCGTAAGTTTCATAACCACCTTGAGCATGGCCTCAAAGTCCTCAGAAATACAGCTACTGAGCTGAGATGACATAAAATTCTTCCACAGAACAACGATGATTGCCTCAATCAACTACGCTGGGAGAAACATCCCGCACCACATCCATAGTATCATTAAAAGTCCTCAACCCTTGATTCATCACAAGCGCTTCGCGACGTGTAAGATTGAGTAGGAAGCATAGGCATAAGCCTTAAAGGAATCAAGTCGCATGATGAGGAATCAAGAAGGGAAGTACTCCCAACAGCCCTGTAGCCTCCCGAAGATAAGTACAGACATCTCTGTACCGATCCAAAGGACTCTACTAGACCTGCTCATGACTAGTGAAACCTACAGGAACCTAGAGCTCTGATACCACGTTGTCACGACCCAAAACCTATGGGTTGTGATGGCGCCGGACACCACTTTCAAGCAAGCCAACCCCTTAATTAGTTGAAATACCTTCTTATTTAACAATTTCAAAATCGTTGCCTTTATTGCATTTCATAATCAAATAAATAATTACACGACAGGGAATCCATTTAGTTCAATAAAACAAGACTCAACACATCCCCAGAACCCGGTGACACAAGTACATGAGCAATTTCTAAGAATTCATACAATTATACAACGTTTGTCCGAAAAACAAATTGGACAAAGGTAATAAATATAAAATGTAAGTATACAGAAGGGAGACTTTGGCAGCTATGGAACGCCTCTGGATGAATGTAGCTCGTATAAGTCCCCAAATCGATCATTGTACTATAAAGGTACCTGTGCAACACAACGCACAGAAAGTGTAGCATGAGTACATATACATATATGTACCCAGTGAGTATACCGTCTAATCTCGAAGAAGTAGTGACGAGAGGTTGACTCGTCACTCACTAAGGTCCAACAATAATAGTATAAAACAGGATATAAGGAAAGCAGTAGACATGTAAATAGTACACCACAATTGTGAAGAGAATACAGAGTTTCCAAGTAAATATTGAAAGCAGTAACAACTCGCCTGTCTCTTTTCCCCAAACATCTGCCAAATCATAAATCAGGAAAACGGTACCAAACAGTCATGCGCACACTGGAGTAAGACAACCGGTCGGAGTCATGAGGAAGAATAGCTATGCACTGCCGTGGATCGATCGGCCCGTACCAAGAATGCATGCTTAACAATAATCCTGCCTACGCACTGTCGGGGATCGACCGGCCCATACCAAGAGTGCGTCTAAATAGCTATGCACTGCCGGGGATCGACCGGCCCGTATCAAGAGCATGCTTACTAATAATCCTGACTACGCACTGCCGAGGATCGGCCGACCCGTACAAAAAGTGCGTCTTACAATGTGGTCCTATTATATCATAGTGTAACTTTGTCCATGCACTGTGGGGATCGACCGGCCCGTACCAAAAGTGTATTCTTAATTAAATCTCAACTGTCGGGGATAGACCGGCCCATACCAAAAGTGTACTATAAATCCGCCGTGACGTACGGCCCGCTTCCATAGGAGTTATGGAAATTACATATCGCTCGCGAGATGTAAATTACGAAGCAACAACATGCGCACACAGAATGTAAAGTTCATTTCACCACAATCCTTTCCAATTATTTAAGTAAATGAAATCTCGGGGAAACAATAATATCTTACATGAGTACAAAACTTATAAGTCATTTCTTTTCCTTTCATAATACTTTCCATAAATAATTTCTTTCATATTCCTTCCCGTAAGTCAATTCATTTCATAATATTTTTCCGTGAAAACAATTTCCTTCCATATTATTTTAAAATCCATAAATCTCAGAGAAATAAAACCACACAACAGGATATTATAACATACATATAATTCATTACAAGAAGTATACAGGACATGATGTGGGGCCTAACTACCCGGACATAACGATAGTAGCCGCTATGTACGGACTCTCGTCACTTGGTACGTATGTAGCCCCAACAAACAATTACATATAGCATGTTGAACACCTAAGGGGACAATTCCCTCTTACAAGGTTAGAAAGGAGACTCACCTGGCTCCGAAGATTCATCACCGACTTCCAAGCCTCTATGACGACTAAAATGGATGCGCAACGCTCCTAAACTATCCAAATAACGATAATCCAATGAAAATATACTCAATAGATCATAACCAATTCAAATTACAAAGTTCCTCAGCCCGGCTCAATGAAATGACCAAAATTCCCTCAGGCCCACGTGCCCGGACCTTGAAATTTCTTGAAGAAAATCTCTACCTGAAGCTTTACTAATTCAATTACACATTTTACTCAATTATTCATGCTCAATTCGTGGCTAAAATCCAAATTTCCAAATTTCTAGGTTTTCTTCAAAATACTAATTTTTCCACAAATGTTTCATGTTTAATCCCATGTATAAACCTTGAATTAACTTGGAAATGAAAAGGAATCACTTACCTCTTGATGCTTGATGAAATCACCCTTTGAAATCCTCCAAAATCGTCCCAACCAAGTGAAGGAATTGATGAAAACCCCGTTTTTAAACATTCTGCCCAGGTATTTACTCGGTGCGATTGCAGAAAATGCTTTGCGATCACGGAGTACAATTTTCCAGCCCAAAATTTGCTCTTTGCGATCGCGGAAAGAGCTTCGCGATCGCGGAGAACAAATGCCCAGCCTCCCGGACAGCCTCTAGTAGAATAGTCATAACGTTTTGCACAAAACTCCAAATGACAAATGGTTTAATGTTCAAAAAACTAGACTTCAAGATATATAAATTTGATTTGTTGGTAATCTCCAAATTCCTATAGATTTCGAGATATAAGCTGCCAAAGTCAGCCCTGTGCAACACAAATTTCTTCTTCATCTTCCCGGACACCCTGTAGTGTAACACCCGTATCGTTTTGCACACAAATCCAAATGCTAAATGGTTTAAATTTCTAAGAACCAGACACAAAGGGCTACAAATTTCATTTTTCATCACCTCAAAATTCCTTATAGATTGTGAGATATGAGCCTCCGAAGTCGAGTCAGTGCAACAGAGCATTTCTTCTATGCGATCGCACAAGCTTGCCTGCGATCGCACATGCCTTTTTCCAGCTCCCTCCAAATCCTTCTCCGCGATCGCACCACTGAGGCCGCGATAGCACAGACCAAAAATTACCCCTCCCATTTTCTCCTCCGCGATCGCACTACAAGGGATGCGATCGCACAGATACCAGAAACATCAGATGACAACAGCAACAAAGTAGAGAAAAATGGCCCGAAACCACCCCGAAACACACCCGAGACCCCCGGGACACCTTCCAATCGCACGACTCAGTCCCATAACATCCCACGAACTTGTTTGAAGCTTCAAATCACATCAAACAATGCCAAAATCACGAATCGCACTAAAATTCAACTTTATGAACTTTGAAAATTCCAACTTTCACATCTGATGCCGAAACCTATCAAATCACGTCCAATTGACCTCAAATTTTGCACACAAGTCATATTCGACATTACGGACCTGCTCCAACTTCCGGAATCGCATTCCAACCTCGGTATCAAAATTTCCTCTTCCAGTCGAATTTCTCAAAAACCTTCAAATTTCTAACTTTAGCCAAATAGCTTCAAAATAACCTACAGACATCCGAATTCACTTTTGATCGCGCTCCCAACTCCAGAATCACCATACAGAGCTATTCCCTGACTCGGAATGCCGAACGGACGCTAATATCTAAGAAATGCTCTTCAAGCCAAACTTAGGAAATTCCTTCAAAATGCTAACTTCCACATTATACGCTGAAATTCTCTCGGGTTATCCAAATCTCGATCTGGATATAATCCCAAGTCCGAAATCACCATACGAACCTGCTGGAACCTTCGAATCCTGATTTTGAGGTCGTTTACTCAAAATTCCAGTCTTACTCAATTTCTTCAACTTAAGGCTTCTGAAATGAGAATTTTCCTTTCAATTTAACTCCAAACCTCCTGAATTCCAACTCTGACAATACACACAAGTCACAATACCCGAAATGAAGTTGTTCATGACTCCCAACTGCTGAACGATGCGCTGGATCTCAAAACGACTGGTCGGGTCGTTACATCTAGAGTACAAAAGAAAGTTGTGTCGACTGATTAGAAATCAAGTGTTGATACTGTACGTTGGTGGTGAACGCGATAAAACCATCTATATTGTAAATCTTTTCAAAGATATTAAGGGAACCCTTGTACCCCAAGGAAAATTTGATGTAAGTACCACAACGGTACCAAACCAGTATAAATCACTGTGTGTTTGATTATTTCTCTTTACTGTTTTATTTCATTCTGTTCTGTGAATAGTCAACTAAGACTTGTATTAGTAGACTAAATTTTAATTNCCCCCCCCCCCCCCTCTTGTACTTTCAAGTAGTACATACTTTGATCTGGTTTATTCCCTATGTATCACAAAATTGTGGTAATATTTTTATGTAGAAATTGACTTATTCTACTGTTCTAGTTTATAGTCCTTGATTACTACTACTATGTACTTTGCTCTAGTTTACTGATGTATCACAAAATGATGGTAATATCTTTATAGAGAGAGAGGTGTGGTAGAGAGGTATTGAGAGAGAGAGATAGAGAGAGAGGTGCAGGTGAAGGGGAGGGGGGGGGTGGTTTAGACTGATGTTAAAATTATTTTTGTTTTAGTGAAGATGGGTTGGGTGATTTGGTATGGGTTTTAATGTGAGGGTAGATGGGTATATGGGTTGGATTTATGGGTATTAACCTAATAAGATAAAAATGAAAAAATGAAAGAAAAAAATAATACTTACCTGCCCCCCAGCCTAGCACCCCATGCTAGGCCTGGCGTTGGGGGCTTCAAACATTATGTAAACTGCGCCCTAGGCAGCGCGGCGCGTTGGTTCACCGATTTTTTTTTTGAATGAAATCCTTGATCCCCCGAGCACTTTACATATCCAATTTACATGCCCCACACTATTCTACCTATATTTTCTATGTCTACAAAGAAAATAAAAACTCTTTTCTACTCTATCTAAAAAAATTTAAAAAAACTATGAAAGTAATAAAAATTGGGTTGCCCCCCAACAAGCGCCTGATTTAACGTCGCGGCACGTCGCAGGGCCTCGCTTACTCATCAGCGGGCTACTTTGGTCTTCTCACGATCAATTATTCGTCCCACATAGTGCTTGACTTTGTGCCCATTCACTAATAATTTTCTTTCACCATGTAAAGTGCGTACCTCAATAGCACCATAAGGAGTGACTCTCACCACCTCAAATTGACCTGACCATCTCAATTTTAACTTCCCAGGAAACAAATTGAGCCTAGAATTAAACAATAGTACTTTTTGGCCCGGTTCGAAGTGACGTGGCTTGATACACTTGTCATGCCATCTTTTCGTTTTCTCTTTGTAAAGCTTAGCATTTTCATAAGAGTGCAGCCTGAACTCATCCAACTCATTCAGCTGCAAGAGTCTCTTCTCGCCCGCGACTTTAAAGTCCATATTCAACTTTTTTATCACCCAATGCGCCTTGTGTTCAAGTTCAATAGGAAATTGACATGCCTTCCCGTAAACAAGCTTGTACGACGACGCCCCAATTGGTATTTTGTATGCACTTCTATATGCCCACAAGGCATCATCTAACTTTTAAAGCTCAATCCTTCCTATTCACACTCACTGTCTTCTATAATATTTGCTTTATGTCTCTGTTGGACACCTCAGCTTCTCCACTTGTTTGCAGATGATATGACGTGGCAACTCTATGGCGGACCTCATATTTAGCTAGAAGGTTATTCAAAAACCGATTGAAAAAATGTGTCTCTTCATCACTAATCAAAACGCGTGGAGTCCCAAATCTTGAGAATATGTTCATCACAAAAGCAGCTACCACCTTGGCATCATTGGTTGGCAATGCGATCGCCTCTACCCATTTTGACACGTAGTCAACTGCTAGCATGATATATTTGTTTCATGTGCACAATGGGAGAAGTCCAATAAAGTCTATCCCCCACACATAAAAAATCTAGACCTCCGGGATGTTATTCAACGGCATCTCATGCCTCTTTATGATTGTCCCTATTCTTGGACACTGTTACACTTGTTAACAAACGCATGGGCATCCTTGAACAATATTGGCCAAAAGAACCTAGATTGTAACACCTTTGCAGATGCCCTATCGCCTCCATGATGGCCCCTATAAGGCGAGGCGCGGCAATCAGACAACACTAACTCCACCTCCTGTTCTAGAATGCACCTCCTCATCAATTGATCAACACACTGTTTGTACAAGAATGGCTCATCCCAGTAGTAGAAGTATACATCATGTACAAACCTCTTTCTAGCTTCATATTCAACTACAGGAGGAAGTACCCCACCTACATGATAGTTTACATAGTCTGCGTACCATGGGGGAGGGTCTTAGGTGATAGCAAAAAGTTGCTCATCGGGAATGCCTCCTTTATTTGTCCACTCTCCTCCACATTCTCATGATTTTCCAGCCTTGATAGATGATCGGCTACTTGGTTTTCTGTACCCTTCCGATCTCGTATTTCTACATCAAATTCCTACAACACCAAAACCCACTACATCAATCTATTCTTGGATTCTTTTTTTGTAAATAGATACCTGATTGTTGCATGGTCAATATGGACTATGGCTTTTGTTCCCACCAAGTATGCCTGATATTTCAGTTGTGCATCATCAAGAGTTTTACTCCCATAGTAGATGGAGTAGAACACCTTTTCCGTTCTCTGGCCTAACACTTTCCCAATAGCATGGTCGCTTGCATCGTACATAAGTTCAAATGGTAAGGACCAATCTGGTGCTGCAATAATGGGGCAGCCACCAACTTCTTTTTGATCTCCTGAAACGCCTTGAGGCAGGCTTCATCAAAATTGAATGTTACATCTTTTTCAAGCAACCTGCACAAAGGAGTAGCAATTTTTGAAAAATCCTTAATAAAGTGTCTATAGAATCCCGCGTGTCCCAAGAAACTTCGGACATCCATCACAAAATGGGTAGAGGTAATTTTTCAACCACATCCGCCTCCGCCTTATCAACTTCAGCGCCGCTCCTTAACATGCTATGGCCCAATACGATGCCTTCTTGTACCATAAAATGTCATTTTTCCCAATTTAACACCAAATTTGTTTCTTCACAACGGGTCAGCACCTTGCTCAAATTCTTCAAACAGTCATCATAAGAAGACCAAAGACTGAAAAACATCCATGAAGACTTCCACAAATGTTTCTACCATATCGGTGAAAATAGCCATCATGCCCCTCTAGAAAGTGACCAGTGCATTACAAAGACCAAACAATATTCACTTGAAAGAGAAAGTACCATAAGGACATGTATAAGTGGTCTTCTCCTGATCCTCTAGGCATATAACAATCTGGTTGTAACCCGAATAACCATCAAGAAAGCAATAATATTCATGCCCCGCTAATCTGTCGAATATTTGGTTAATGAATAGAAGTGGGAAGTGGTCTTTGCGGGTTGCCTTGTTGAGATTTCTCTAATGAATGCAAACTTTCCACCCCGTCACGGTGCCAGTGGGAATTAGTTCATTCTTCTCATTCTCTACAACAGTCATCCTCACCCACCCCCCACCCCCCCTTTAGGCACATTGCACTGGGCTTACCCTTTTTCCGTCAGAAATAGGAAAGATGATACTTGAATCGAGCCACTTAATTACTTCCTTCTTCACGACCTCTTTCATAATGGGATTTAATCTCCCTTGTTTCTCAACACTAGGGCAGCGTCCATCTTCCCGAAAGACTTTATGCATGCAAAACAATGGATTGACTTTTGATGTCAACAATTATCCACCCAATAGCCTTTTTATGCTCATGAAGTACTTTGAAAAAATTTTCTTCTTGCACATCGATCAAGCTGGATGAGATAATCACTTGCATTGTCTTAGAGTTCCCCAAATAAGCATAACGCAGATACGCTGGAAGGGGCTTAAGCTCTAGCTTTGGAGCTTATTTGATAGATGGCTTAAGAGGAGTTAGAGTAACAGGCATGTCCACCTCCTCAAATCTCCCAAACCCATACATAACTACAAGACCTTTTAAGTACTTGCTCAATTTCTTCCATCATTTTATCTTCACTATTTTCCACATCCCCAATCAAGGCTCATTCAAGAGGATCAACGAGGCTCATATAAGGCACTGATGACATCAAATCACTTTCCACCACAGAGATCATGGATAGCTCTTCATAGTTGGTTGGCAATCTAAGTGCTTTATACACAGAATACCTCCACTCGATCACCTATTCTCATCGTCATCTTACCTTCGCATACATCAATAATAGCTCGACCTGTGGCTAAGAATGAATGCCCCAAAATAAATGGGACTTCCTGATCATGCCTATAGTCTAAGATAATGAAATCGGCAGGGAATAATAAAGAACACGCTTAAACTAACACATCTTCAATCACTCCTTTAGGAAAAGCAGAGGAAAGATCAACCAACTATAAAATAATCATGGTTGGGCGTGGCTCACCCAACCCTAACTGTCTGAACCTCGCCCCATGATCACACAAATCTCGCCTGACTGCATGCTTCCCAATCGAGATTTTGTATCATTCAAAGGTAGCTTGCTTTAAATTCTTGAACTACATTCTTCAGTGAGTACCAAAGTCTCGAACAATGTCAACCTCCTCTTATTTTCCACTATGTCCTTGATGTATTTGGCATATTTGGGAACGTCTTGCAGGATGTATGCCAGTTGAATATTTATTTGCACCTGCTTCAAAATATCAAGAAATATTTTATAAGCGGCATTATCCTTCACTTCTACAATCTCTGAGGGAAAGGAGGTGGTGGCCTTATAAATAATGGTGGGGGTTGCTTAGCCAGGGTTTCTTAGCCACCTCCTCTTCAGCTGGCTTCGCTGACTCCTTTGCATTTTCTAATTCTACTTCTATGGTGGATGGTTTTTCATAAGTCACTTGCTTTCAATTGTTTGGTGGGACTTCTTCTAATTACCTCTCATTCCTTAGTGACACAACATTAATAGATGTCTTAGGGTTAGCCTCAGTGTCGCTTGGAAGGGGCCCAGTTGGTCGAGTATTTTGGGAACTGGCAAGTTGCCCCACTTGTCTCTCTAAATTTCGAATCGTTGTAGCGTGGGCTGCTGCCTAAGCTTGTTGGTTAGCCATTAATTTATTCAGCATCTCCTCAAAGTGACTCATCAAGTTTGTAGGTTGTTCAGTCTGAGGTGGTCTATATTGTTGTTGAGGCGCTTGTGGCCTATACTAATTCTGAGCACCTTGGTTTCCACCACAAGAGAAGTTTGGGTAGTTCCTCCAGTTAGGATTGTAAGTGCCCATACTGATTTGTATGGACCTTATTTGCATTACCCACAAAATAGATAGACTCTGGATTAACTAGGCATAAATCGCTCGTCTGACCCTCTCCACATACTTCACAAAATATCAGAAGTGGTTGCACTGCTGAGCTTGTTCCTTGTTAATAACCAAGGTCATCTTATTGACTTGGTTGGCCAATGTGGCAACCTACGTTGATAATGCAGAGACGACATCTAACTCGAGAACCCCTACAGATCTTTGCACTGTGTGTCTGCCCATCTGTCCTAATTAATCAGGATTGCTTTTGGAGAATTTGTTCAATAATGCATATATCTCAGTGAAGCTTTCTCCAACACTTGACCTCTCGTTGCAGCATCCACCATAATTGTTATCTCGGGATGTAGCCCTTCTATGAAAGTGTGAGCTAACAATTCATTTTTCGGATTGTGATGAGGACAGTCTCTGAGCAGCCCCTTGAATCTTTCAAAAGCTGAGTATAAAGATTCCCTCGATTTCTGTTCGAAGACGACTATCTCACTTTTGATCTTTGCAGTTTTGCCTGAAGGGAAGAACATTTCCAAAAATTTCCTTGCCAGATCATTCCATGAAGTAATAGAATTAGTTGGTTCCGCCTTCAACCATCGTTTTGCTTCGCCTAATAGAGATAATGGGAACAGTGTGAGCCTCACATAGTCTGGAGTGACTCTGTTAGTGATGTAAGTATCACTAAACTCCATGAAGTTCAGGATGTGTTGTTGTGGATCCTCGTATGGAAGACCCATAAACTACCCATTCGCATGTAGTACCTGGATCATGCTTTGTTTCAGCTCAAAGTGTCCAGTGATTCTAGGCTTCACAATGTTGGAGGTGAAATTAGTAATGATGGGCACCGCCACCTCTGAACATCCATATGTTGCTCCTCTTCCATGTCCACAGGAAATTGAACAAGTGCTTGAAGATTATCTGTCCCTTGCTTTCCTCAACCTCCTGTGAAATGTTCTCTCAGGTTAGAGGTTAGAGCCTTTTAGACTATCCTGCCTTCTGACCCTTCGCATTCAATGAAAGTTCCGAAGAGCGGAGCAACCAATAAGAAATGTTAGACCTGACGAAATAAAAAATTAAAGCAAAACCAAGAAAGTAGTCAATATTAAAGTCCCCGGCAGCGGCGCCAAAAACTTGTTTCTCCCAAATGCACACACTAGTATACATGGTCATACAAGTAATAAAATGATAAGTCGAGTGTCAAACCCATAGAGACTTGTATTAACTACCTACTAGTTTCACCAAGATTATTATTCAGTCAAGTATTTCAGAGTTGACAAGTGTGACTACACTACGCAATAATTCTAACAAGTAACTAATTTATCAAGCAGCAAAATAAGTGTTGTGTATTTAGTAGAGACAAATCCAAACCTAAACATAATCCGAACCTACTCGAAGCCTTGGAACAGATAAAGTAACATCGAAACCAAGAATCGCACCTCAAAACCAAATTAATCAACTCCTATATTTCAAGCTTCTTCCAAATAACTCCGAACACAACGAATCATGCTTACAAAACCCGGAATGGCACCAGATTGTACGCACAAATTAAATCACTAATCATTGTATGACACTATTCCAAGGCACAAAATTCTAAACGAACATAAGGACATGTATAAGTGGTATTCTCCTGATCCTCTAGGCATATAACAATCTAGTTGTACCCCGAATAACCATCAAGGAAGCAATAATATTCATGCCCCGCCAATCTGTCAAATATTTGGTTAATGAATAGAAGTGGGAAGTGGTCCTTGCGGGTTGCCTTGTTGAGCTTTCTGTAATCAATGCAAACTTTCCACCCCGTCACGGTGCGAGTGGGAATTAGTTCATTCTTCTCATTCTCTACAACAGTCATCTCCCCCCCCCCCCTTTTAGGCACCTTGCACTGGGCTTCCCTTTTTGCGTCCAGAAACA
>ML277255.1:0-20450 GCA_005239495.1 Nicotiana undulata | reverse complement strand
CCCCCCCCCCCCCCTTTTAGGCACATTGCACTGGGCTTACCTTTGTGCCGTCAGAAATAGGAAAGATGATACCTGAATCGAGTCACTTAATTACTTCCTTCTTCACGAACTCTTTCATAATGGGATTTAATCTCCTTTGTTTCTTAACATTAGGGCATCGTCCATATTTCCCAAAGACTTTATGCATGCAAAATGATGGATTGACCTTTGATGTCAAAAATTATCTACCCAATATCCTTTTTATGTTCATGAAGTACTTTGAGAAATTTTTCTTCTTGCACAACGATCAAGCTGGATGAGATAATCACTCGCAATGTCTTAGAGTTCCCTAAATAAGCATAGCGCAGATGCGCTGGAAGGGGCTTAAGCTCTAACTTTGGAGATTATTTGATAGATGGCTTAGGAAGGGTCAGAGTAACAGGCATGTCCACCTCCTCAATCTCCCAACCCCATGGACATAACTACAAGACATTTTAAGTATTTGCTCAATTTCTTCCATCATTTATCTTCACTATTTTCCACATCCCCAATCAAGGCTCGTTCAATAGGATCAACGAGGCTCATATAAGGAACCGATGACATCACATCACTTTCCACCACAGAGATCATGGATAGCTCTTCATAGTTGGTTGGCAATCTAAGTGCTTTATACACAGAATACCTCCACTCGATCACCTATTCTCATCATCATCTTACCTTCACATACATCAATAATAACTCGACATGTGGCTAAGAATGGATGCCCCAAAATAAATGGGACTTCCTGATCATGCCTATAGTCTAAGACAATGAAATCGGCAGGGAATAATAAAGAACCCGCTTAAACTAACACATCTTCAATCACTCCTTTAGGAAAAGCAAAGGAGCGATCAGCCAACTATAAAATAATCGTGGTTGGGCGCGGCTCACCCAACCCTAATTTTTTGAACCTCGCCCCATGATCACACAAAGCTCGCCTAACTGCATGCTTCCCAATCAAGATTTTTTTGTATCCTTCAAAGGTAGATTGTTTTGAATTCTTGAACTACATTCTTCAGTGAGTGCCAAAGTCTCGAACAATGTCAACCTTCTCTTATTTGCCACTATGACCTTGATGTATTTGGCATATTTGGACACGTCTTGCAGGATGTATACCAGTTGAATATTGATTTGCACCTGCTTCAAAATATCAAGAAATATTTTATAAGCGGCATTATCCTTCACTTCTACAATCTCTGAGGGAAAGGAGGTGGTGGCCTTATAACTAATTGTGGGGGTTGCTTACCCGGGGTTTCTTAGCCACCACCTCTTCAGCTGGCTTCGCTGACTCCTTTGCTTTTTCTAATTCTACTTCTACGGTGGCTGGTTTTTCAAAAGTCACTTGCGTTCAATTGTTTGGTGGGACTTCTTCTAACTACTTCTCATTCCTTAGTGACACAACATTAATAGATGTCTTAGGGTGAGCCTCAGTGTCACTTGGAAGGGTCCCAGTTGGTCGAGTATTTTGGGCACTGGCATGTTGCCCCACTTGTCTCTCCAAATTTCGAATCGTTGTAGCGTGGGCTGCTGCCTAAGCTTGTTGGTTAGCCATTAATTTCTTCAGCATCTCTTCAAAGTGACTCATCAAGTTTGTAGGTTGTTCAGTCTGAGGTGGTCTATATTGTTGTTGAGGCGCTTGTGGCCTATACTAATTCTGAGCACCTTGGTTTCCACCACAAGAGAAGTATGGGTGGTTCCTCCAGTTAGGATTGTAAGTGCCCATACTGATTTGTATGGACCTTATTTGCATTACCCATAAAACAGATAGACTCTGGATTAACTAGGCATAAATCGCTCGTCTGACCCTCTCCACATACTTCACAAAATATCTGAAGTGGTTGCACTGCTGAGCTTGTTCCTTGTTAATAACCAAGGTCATCTTATTGACTTGGTTGGCCAATGTGGCAACCTACGCTGATAATGCAGAGACGACATCTAACTCGAGAACCCCTATAGATCTTTCCACTGTGTGTCTACCCATCTGTCCTTGTTAATCAGGATTGCTTTTGGAGAATTTGTTCTATAATGCATATATCTCAGCGAAGCTTTTCTCCAACACTTGACCTCTCATTGCAGCATCCACCATAATTTTTATCTCAGGATGTAGCCCTTCTATGAAAGTGTGAGCTAACACTTCATTTGTCGGATTGTGATGAGGACAGTCTCTGAGAAGCCCCTTGAACCTTTCCAAAGCTGAAGTATAAAGATTCCCTCGATGTCTTTTTGAAGACGACTATCTCACTTCTGATCTTTGCAGTTTTGCCTAAAGGGAAGAACCTTTCCAAAAATTTCTGTGCCAGATCATTCCATGATGTAATAGAATTAGTTTGTTCTGCCTTCAACCATCGCTTTGCTTCGCCCAATAGAGATAGTGGGAACAGTGTGAGCCTCACATAGTCTGGAGTGACTCTATTAGTGATGTAAGTATCACTAAACTCCAAGAAGTTCAGGATCTGTTGTTGTGGATCCTCGTATGGAAGACCCATAAACTGCCCATTCGCATGTAATAGCTGGATCATGCTCTATTTCAGCTCAAAGTGCCTAGTGATTCTAGGCTTCACAATGCTGGAGGTGAAATTAGTAATGCTGGGCACCGCCACCTCTGAACATCCATATGTTGCTGCTCCTCTTCCATGTCCAAAGGAAATTGAACAAGTGCTTGAAGATTATTTGTCCCTTACTTCCCTCAACCTCCTGTGAAATGTTCTCTCAGGTTAGAGGTTAAAGCCTTTTAGACTATCCTGGCTTCTGACCCTTCGCATTCAATGAAGGTTCCTAAGAGCGGAGCAACCAATAAGAAATGTTAGACCTGACGAATAAACAATTAAAGATAAAACAAGAAAGTAGTAAATATTCAAGTCCCTGGCAGCGGCGCCAAAAACTTGTTGCTCCCAAATGCACACGCAAGTATACATGGTCATACAAGTAATAAAATGATAAGTCGAGTGTCGAACCCATAGAGACTTGTATTAACTACCTACTAGTTTCACCAAGATTATTATTCAGTCAAGTATTTCAGAGTTGACAAGTGTGATTATACTACGCAATAATTCTAACAAGTAACTAATTTATCAAGCAGCAAAATAAGTGTTGTGTATTTAGTAGAGACAAATCAAAACCTAAACATAATCCGAACCTACTCGAAGCCTTGGAACACATAAAGTAACATCGAAACCAAGAATCGCACCTCAAAACCAAATTAATCAACTCATAAACTTCAAGCTACTTCCAAATAACCCTGAACACGACGAATCATGCTTAGACAACCCGGAATGGCACCAAATTGTACGCACAAATTAAATCACTAATCATTGTACGACCCTATTCCAAGGCTCAAAATTCTAAACGAACATCGATAACACCAAAGTCTAGTTCAAATCAAACTTAGAATAGTCTAAACTCTTCAAGATGCCAACTTCTAACAATAAGCGTTGAAACGCTCTCGGTCCCCCCCCCCCCCCCCCCCCCCCATCCCTAAAACTCAATCTGAACATATGCCCAAGTTCAAAATTATCATACGAACCTAGTAGAACCGTCAAATCTCAATTTTGAGGTCGTTTACTCAAAGTGTTGACTCAAGTCAAACCTGGCCATCTTAGGCCACTATTATAGAACTAAGTATTCCAAATTCAACTCGATCCCTTCCAAAACCAAACAAACCGTCCCCACAAGTCATAAAATAGGAAAAACACGTACAGAAAGCCTTAACTAGGGAACTGTATCTAGAAAGAAAAATTGTTGGTCGAGTCGTTACAATTACTACCTCCTAATTGGTGAAGAAGTCTATTTGTGAAATTGTTGATATACTTGATTTATCCGTAGTCATGCTTGTATCTTGAGCACCCATCCGCACATTTATTTATTATGTCCCTGTGCACCTTATTTATTATTTGTGAGCAGATGCATCCTTAAAGATGAAATGTTATTTTGGTTTTTCTATGATTATGGCATATTTGGACATGTTGTGCGGATCTATTTGGATGTGGCATGAGGTTTCTACCGTGCGGTTATTGAGTTATTGTTATTGTTGTGGCATGAGGTTTCTGCCGTGTGGTTATGGTGATAATGTTACTTTTATGGCACGAGGTATTCGTCATGCAACGTGTGGATATAGATCCATCCCCCTAGGTTCACCCTCTCATGTTTATTTCTTAATGGCGTACACGCTTGTCACGACCCAAATTCCCAACCTTAGGGATTGTGATGGCGCCTAACACCACACTTGCTAGGCAAGTCAATGTTAGAAGGAGACTACTAATTTCCTTAATTAATTACTTAGGCATAAATGAATAAATTCAAAATGAACTTAACTAAAATAATTCCAACCAACATTAAAATAAAATAATGATAATAACCAACTAAATGAAACGAACCACGAACTAATTATATAAATAACTCTAAGACTACCCCAGGGTCTGGTGTCACAATCCACGAACTACTAAAGAATACTACAAATAATAGCTGAAAGAAATAGTGAAACTGTTCTGAATAACATAAAACAGTGTATGTAAAAATAGTAGAAGACTCTCGGAATCTATGAACGCCGACAGATGTACCTCGTGTCTCCAAATGAATGAATATTCGCTCTAAATATCTCTACTGACTGTCAATACCTGGATCTGCAAAAAAGAGTGCCGAGTGTAGTATCAGTACAACCGACCCCATGTACTGAGTAAGTGTCGAGCCTAACCTCGGCGAAGTAGTGGCTAAGTCGGGCTTCAACAATATAATCTTTAACAACAATAACTAATGGGCAAGAAAGAAATCTAAACAGATAGATAATTAAGTGTTGCAACCAAGTACAATAAAATAACTCAACTATAACCATTTCTCAAATATCTCTTCAGAGTTCCAAACTTTAACTTAAAAATAGTGCTAACATTTTTGAAGAGTAGTAAAATTCACATTTTTGCTTTTCAAAATTTTGATTCTCTTTTTCTTGAAAAATCAGTAAAATATAAATGTAAATATCCTCCTTTATCACTCCTTGTTGCGGCGTGCAACCCGCTCCCACCTGTCCTCCCTTATTGCTCCTCCCTTATTACTCATGTTGCAGCGTGCAACCCGATCCCACTTGTCCTCCCTTATCACTCCTTGTTGCGGCGTGCAACCCGCTCCCACCTGTCCTCCCTTATTGCTCCTCCCTTATTACTCATGTTGCAGCGTGCAACCCGATCCCACTTGTCCTCCCTTATCACTCCTTGTTGCGGCGTGCAACCCGCTCCCACCAGACATATCATATCAGTTTATTCAAAATTTTCACAAAACAGGCCAAGCCTTTTACAATACTTTTGTTTCAACAATTATAAATAATAAACCGTATTTTTCTCATGACTTCATCAATAACCTCTCAACCATGAAACCAACAAGAATATCAAAATATATACACATTTACTCCATAAAAACAATATCAAACCTCTCAGCCATATTTATATCACGAGGGAACCAACTCAAACAACCAATACTCTTTCCAAACAGTCACAACAATAACTAACAACAATTCAACAAGGCCAAATAGTCATAGAAACAATAATGAACATGTAACAGTTAAGACAATAATCAAATAAGTGGAGAACGGGAAAGGGGATCATATTTTAGCAAACACTTTGGGTGGTGCATAGATACTCGTCACCACACCTATACACCACACCCATGCAATTCACGTAGCAAACAAGTGGGGAGTCCTATTCCCTCAAGCTAAAGTTAGGCCAAACACTTACCTCAATTCCGCAGGCCACTCACTGCTCAATTATTATTTTTCCCTTTGAATTCACCTCTAACTTGCTCGAATCTAATCAAAATTAATTTAATATCATTAACTAATTCTAAAGGAACTAACTTTATTGAAAAATATAATTTTTCCTAAGTTTTCTCGAAAAAAAAGTGAAAACCCAACCCCGAGCCCGCTTGGTCTAAACTCGGGGTTCGGACCAAATTACATTTACCCATTCACCCACGAACCCAAATATGCTATTAGTTTTAAAATCCGAGCTTAATTTGATATAAAAATTCGATTTTTACAAAACTCTATAATTCTACCCAAAACCTAGATTTTTACCATGAAAATTCTTTGTTTTTGCTTTAAAAGTGATGCAAAATAATAAGGAATTGAAAGAACAAAGTTTAGAATTGATTACCTATGACTTGGGGATGAAGATTATGGAAGAAAATCGTGTTTAGTGTTGAAAACCTCAAAATTTTGGTGAAGAAGAAGGTCTGCTCGATTTTTAAAAGGTATTTATAATAGCTGGGTTGGACAACTGTGCGATCGCGGATAAAGAGGTGCGATCGCACAATGTAAGGCATTTTTGGTCAGTGCTATCGCAGGGGGAGGGGTGCGATCGCATTGGGTATTTGACCTCCCCTCCTCCAGGCTTGATTTTGCTCAGTGCGTTTGCATTGAAGGAGGTGTGATCCCACAGCTTGGCCAGGTTGTGCTCCGCGATCGCAGCCACTGGTCTGCGTTCGCACAGGGTACTCACAGGGCCTTATGTTTTTACTCTGTGCTATCGCGGATTTTCCTATGCGATCGCACAGAGCAATTACCTGGACACCAGAAAACTTAAAACCAGCAATTCTTTCAAGTGCAAAAACACCCCGTGGCCTACCCGAAACTCACCCAAGCCCTCGGGGCTCTAAACAAATGATGCACACAAGTCTAAAAACATCATACGGACTTGCTCGTGCGATAACATCATGAAAATAACATGTAAATCTATGAATTAAACCTCAAAACTCATCATTTTCATCAAAAACTCTTAAAGTTCATAATTTCTCAACCGGGTGTCCGAATCACGTCAAACGAACTCCGTTTTTCACCAAATTTCATAGTTAATCCCTAAATATCATAACAAAGTTGTTCCGGGCTCCGGAACCAAAATACAGACTCGATATCAATAACTTTTAGCATTATTTCTTTTCTTTAATTTCGGCAAAATAATTTCTTTCAAAAATTGATTTCTAAGGCTTGGGACCTCGGAATTCATTTCCGGGCATACGCCCGAGTCCCATATTTTACTGCGGCTCTCCCAGGATCGTCGAAATACATATCCGGGTCCGTTTACTCAAAATATTGACCAAAGTCAACTTTTTACCAAATTTAAATTCTAAAAATCACTATTTCTCATATTTTCACATAAAAGCTTTCCGATTTCACGCCCGGACAGTGCATGCAAATCGAGGCATTTAATTTTAGTCTTTTTATGGCTTTTAAGCATGAAACAAAGTCTAATTTTATAAAATGACCCCTTGGGTCATCACAACGCTGATTTTGAGGAATTGATATATTTCTAGTGGATTAAGATATGGAATCTGATGTAGTGAGTTAGAGAATAAAGGTTGAAGATTTGACCATTAAAGTGAATCTTTTATGTCATATCAAGTACCATATTTTCTTTCTGTGTTGTATTCTCTATTACATGATTGGACTTGTTAGACGATATAAAACCATCCATGTTGAGTTGATATCTCTCGATAAAATCTTTGGCAATATTGTATCTCCTTTCTTGGTCTTCTTGTATATAATTGTGAATTATATAAGTTTATTAGTTAGTATGTATCACGTGACTTGAACCTCGTCACTGCTTCACCTAGGTTAGTCATGATACTTATTGAGTACACGTTGTTTCGTACTCATACTAAACTTCTGTATATTTTTATGCAGATTCGGGTCCTTCCTTTAGCATACTGTTGTTTTACATTTTAGACGGTATTTGTATTATTGAGAGATTCAGTTGTATCTTATTTTAGAGCTCATGACTACGTGCTACAAGGTTTTGGGGATTTGTTGTCTTTGTATTTATGTACTTACTATTGTTGGAAGACTCATTCTTCTTGTTTATGCTGTCTCAGTTACATTATTTCTTGTTGAATTTAGTTGCTCCATGCTTGTATGTTGTCTTACCTAGCATTGGAGGGTTAGGTGCCATCACAATCTTTGGTGGATTTTTGGATTGGGACACGGAGCGAGGCCTATGTAATGCGCGAAAAGTAAAGACAAGCAATAAAGAAATAGCAAAAATCGTAAAGCAAAGAGAAATAAGATATTGTTCTTATTGATAATCCCGTTTCCACATAATACAGCATTGCCTCTGAGGATGGTATCCTGTAGCCAGATATCAAATATGTATGAAGTATAAGTATTATGCGAGGTATGAAGATACAAGCTTATAAGCTCCGAAGAGTCTCTACAATGGATAGGCTAATGTACAAATATTTAGGAGATGAAAGTTTGCAATATGATAGGAGCTTGATGAGTTCAATTGAAGTGTATCACAATGCACCCATTGCTTGATCATCATCTTCTTTTTTTAGAGGTTCGGGTGCATGGACTCTATGGCTGACTTATAGAACTTTCGATTAGTCCATTGAGCAGACTTGACCATTGGGGCATATATTCTCTCTCATGATATGCGCTGAGAAAGTTGCGGAGGTTGTTAGACGTGTTTCTTATCCCTTTGGACTCGATCAAAAGGCATTTGACTGAATCGAGATGCAAACTGTAAGCTGAAGGCTTGGCCTATGTGAGCCTAACATGTATAGGGATAGCCTGTATACTAAAATGCTTAGCGCCACAAGACTTTGAGTTGATCGTAGTGCAAGTAAAGCCATAGTCATGGCCGTAGGCTTGGGGATATTCCATATAGGTCCTCCATATTAGTCACTAGGCTAGAGTAGGTCCCAGACTGTATGCTTAGGGCACACTCCGGGCATGTATATTTTCTGACAACTACTGGCCGGGGTTGTCTTTTATTGACTTTAACCTAGACCTATATTTTGCTTAATTATGAAATTGAGTCTTAAGACTTTGTTTGACATCATGGATTATTCATTTGACTAGATTGAGCTCGTTCATTGGATTTGGAGTAAGGAAAGACAGTTCTTGAAGGTTACAGTTATCCCAAGACAGAGGTGAGTTAAGACTTTGACCTCAATGAGGAATTTTTTCGCAAATTATCTTGTGCTATGTGCTATGTATTAGGGGTAACATATGCAAGGTGACGAGCGTTATGCAAATTCTTTATGTATTCATGCTTGGGTAAAATAAAAACTTCGTATTACCTATTTTTTGCTTTACTTGTTGTATGACTACTTGAGAATCATATTCAAACTACTATCATGTTATATGTATTCTTTCCCATGCTAGTTTAAAATAATAGAGATTATGTATGTGGGATTACATGAGTTACCTGTTAGTCAAATTTATATTTTATAACATACATATTAGATTTCACACTTAATTATGATCTTGGCACGTTGAGTTGTCCGTACCAATTATGCTAAGCATTTGGTGTGGACATGTTTGTTACTGCATGTGGATATGGATTTGACACTCATGAGTCGTATAACCATATTTCTATCTTTGTGTTGTATGCACATGTTTACTAGACACTTGGAGAATATCGATTTAATATAAATATTGAGTCTTTATCCTACATTAGTGATATAGGCTTTTGTTGATGAATTTTATGTAAATGCTACTTTATGCATATCCTTATATATGTAGCCTAGGTATATTGCCATGCATTGTACTTGTTAGTTGATGAAAGCATGCATTATATTTCATGTGTAGGTTGTGTATATTCTATGCACTGATTCTATATATGCTTTGCTTCTGTTATTGTATCTACTCCTGAACTACAGAGGTGATGTAACTGTAATATCTTTTTTATTAAACCTTCGTCACTACTTCGTTGGGGACAATCGATGATACTTTTTGGGTATGTGTTGGTGTACTCACACTACACTTGTTACATTTTGTTATGCAGATACTGAACCTGATACTAATGGGACCTATGGGACTGCCTAGGATCATTGTGTGGAGACTCAATGGTGAGCTACTTTGCTTGATTTACAGGCATTGGAATCACCCTCTATCTTTATTTTTATTATTATTATTATTATTATTATTATTATTATTATTATTATTATTATTGTTATTATTGTTGCTGTTGTTGTTATTATTGTTGTTGTTGTTGTTGCATTCAAATAATGATGCATCTTGAGATTTTGATGTGTTATTACTCATGATTTAGTAACACTAGTTCCTGAAGGTATTTTGGTCATTTCCAAAAAACTTTCTATTATTTTATTTCCTATTCCATGATTGTTAGAATTTTTTATATCTTAAATTATATATTATTATTTGTTTGGTTGGTTCGCTTGGAAATTCAGATTAGGTGTAATCGCGATTAAGGTAGAAATTTGGGTCGTGATTGTGGCATACTTATAATTTGTTGTTCTGAAACATTCATTATATTATGGTCGATGTCCATAACTTCTAAATGAATAACACTCACTACTCTTCTCCATTAATCTCCCAATACTTCTTACCACTATGGTTGTAACTCTCATACCTCCATAATCTCCTCATGATCTTCCTCCATGATCTCAAATGTTTAATGTCATTTTTATGACTTTTTTTGTATACCTCTATGTAATACTATAAATAGATGATGAGAAATGAGATTGTACACACTTGAATATATGGAAGAAATAAGAATCTTTCCTCTCATTCTCTCTATATCTCTTATCTATTTTCTTGTTTTATATTATTGCTTTGAGCTTAGTTTCTTAACACGTTATCAGCACGAAGCTTTTATCAACATAAAAGATACGAATGGGTATTATTACGTATGCCATATTAATATTTTGAGTGTTTCTATTGTCGAGGGAGTACTATTTTTCAATCATACCATGATTACATATTTAATTTATGAAAATTTAAGACTTGATGTAATTTAGTGTTACTTGGCCATTTAGTGTCATTTGTGCATGAAAATAAGATGGTTGGATCAAGAATGATTATGTATAATTTTAATGATGGTTGCCTTGATTAAAAAAAAATTACTAAGGTACATATAGAGCACCTCTGCTTTCGAATGGCAAATAGAAGGTATGATCTCATGAGCCTTATTTTCTGATGATATAAGATAATATTTTAACTAAATCAGTATTATTATGAAATGAAATTTTGATTATATGGTTATAAAACCATAAAGTTTTTTTTTAATTATACATTGTTTCATAAAATTTATGAGATGCGTATTTGGTTGACATAGAATAAAAATACAATGTATGACAATTTCTTTTCACGAGTCTTTTCTTTTAATGAACTTATTTATTTGGCAGTTCTATGGAACCATTGATTTATTTCAGTATAAAATTTGATTAATTATAAGTTTCATTGCATGAAAGACTATGTAGGAATATCATGTGAATGTATGTGAAATGGATTGAATTTTGTGACGTGTTTTGCTATGTCAATATTAATTTTATCTTAGATTACTAAATTGACAGAGAAGTCTATTTTGCATTTCAACGTAGCTAACTGTTGCATATAGCTTTCTCTTGTATTGCAATAATCTTTACATAGGCTCTTATTGTTATACATAAAATCACAAAGTGTTAATATTTTTTAAAGGTTTGAGGGTGAGTAACTAAGTATTTTGGTACAATATGATATTTGTTAAGGGTAAGACAGTGGATTTAAGTTCCAGCGCACCATGAAGGTAAAACATCGGGTTCGAGTCCTGATGCTCCATGATAGTAAGAGTTGAGTTCGTGTTCCAACTAAATATGGCCTAACATGCCTTTATATGGGTAATGCATTGTGTTTGAGTCCCAATGCACCATATTGATGATATAATGATGACTAAGGATAAATAATGTGTTTTTCATGCAAAATCATGAAGCTTGTCCCATTTATTTCGCACCATTCTTGAAGTGAAAATGGTAGAGGTGCATAATAAGTATAAATGAAGATAAGTGGTTGACCAATGAACGTGGCCGGATCAAAGATTAAAATAATAACAGTCATCATCATGGTAATTGTAAAAAGGAGAACAATAAAGGTTCTCAAAGTGGTCCTTCAAAGGTGAAGAAATATGTATCATTGTGTTCTGTTAATACGAGACACGTCCACATGATTATAGTCCATTAGTTGAAAATATGACTTGTGATAAGCATTGTAAATGCATGCTCATTCCTGAAAATGAATGTGGAAATATATATGTGATTCAAATTATGCATAAGAATGTATTTATGCATGGTTGAATAAATACTACAACTCACCTCTATGTGAGGTTTGAGAGAAAAAAATATAATGAACATTACCGTATGGTTACATGAATATGTCATTGATCGGGTACATGTGGTACACCAAATATAATTTTGTCATGTCTTATAAAAGGTTATTAAAGGAAAAATTAAATCAATAAATGATTTTTCTTATGATGATTTTGACCATGACAATTATTATGATATAATTTTCTCCGTGAAGAAGATATTCACCATATGGATGGTGTGACAAAAGATCTTGTAGTACAAAATCAATTAAGAGCTCCGGAATAGCAGGTTTGTTACTATCCGGATTAATGCAATTGTTCTTGACATTAATATCGTAGTAAGTCTCAACATAAACTTTTTGAGTTTCAAATGTATTAGACAAAGTGGTAGGCATATTGAGCCTATAAATGAAAGGAAGATTGAATATCTTCATATTACTATAATCATACCAGATAAATATAAAAGGTTACCCGATATTTCTTCTATTTGTACTACACAAATATAAGCATGATGATGGAATCACATGCCACAAGTAAACTAGAGGTTTGTTGAAACAAATATTAGTTGGCATGACTGGTTGGCCATCCCGATTCAATTATGATGCGAAAATTAGTTGAGAATTCATGTTGGCATATACTGAAGAAATAGAAGGTTCTTCAAGAATTCGCTTGTGTTGCTTATTCTCATGATATACTAGTTAAGGTTGGGATTGAATCCCTTAAAATCTGGAATGAATAAAAGGTGAAATAATATATATATATATATATATATATATATATATATATATATATATATATATATATATATATATATATATATATGGGCCCAGTCACCTGGCATGTGGACCGTTTACTATAATATGATTTTAAAAGATGCATCTATTGTATGGTCACATGTGCATTTATTGTCAACTTGCAGTGTAAATTTTGCATGGTTGATTGCTCAAATTTGTGATGACCCAAAGGGTCATTTTATGAATTAAGACTTTACTCCAGGCTTATTAGCCTTAAAATGACTAATTCTAATTACCTCGAATTGTGTGCGCAGTCCAAGCTTGAAATCGGAAAGTTTTTATGTGAAAATATGAGAAATAGTAATTTTTAGAGTTAAAGTTTGGTTTAAGTTGACTTTGGTCAACATTTTGAGTCATCGGACCCGGATCACTGTTCCGACGATGCTAGAAGTTTCGCAGTAAAATATGGGACTTGGGCGTATGTCCGGAATTGAATTTTAAGGTCCATATCCTTAGAAAATAATTTTTGAAGAAAACCATACTGAAATTTTAAAGGAAATAAACAAATAATTATTGTTTGAACTAATTGGTATCTGGTCCGTATTTTGGTTCCGGAGCCTGGTACAGCCTTGTTATAATGTGAAAGTCGTACTTGTGAAATTTGTTGAGAACCGAAATTTGATTTGACGTGAATTTGACGTCCAGATGAGAAATAGTGAAATTTGAGTGTTCTTGAGGAGAATCTTGATTTTGAGGTTGAATCTGTAATTTTTGATGTTATTTCAATGAATTGATCGCACGAGCAAGTCCGTATGATATTTTTAGACTTGCGTGTACGTTTGGTTTGGAGACCCGAGGGCTCGGGTGAGTTTCGAGTAGGCTACGGAGTGTTTTGACACTTAGAAAAATAACTGAAATTTCAAAAGTTGCAGGTTACAGGTTCTGCTCTCTGAACCTGAAAGCGCGACAACGCATAGAATTCCGCGGCTGCGGATCTATTTCCGCTGCAGCGCCCGAAATTTCGCTGACCGCTGTTCATGGAGGCCAACTTCCGTCGTCGCGCCCCTTATTCTGCCGTCATGCAAGATCCAGGATTCCGCTGCAGTGGAATTATACCGCTGACAGAGGTGGTCTGGCCTGAGGCGCCGGTATAAATACAGGACTTTTAACTATTTTACCACTTTTTAAAAATAATAAAACCCTATAACTCAAGAGGTGATTTTTCCAAAATATTTTCTTCCCCAAATCATTGGTAAGTGATTTTCAACTCATCTATTTCAATCCTTAACTACTTTTTACAAGATTTCAACCTAGAACCTAGAATTTTTCATGGTCGAATTAGGGATTTTTGGGAAAACTTAGGAAACCCATGATTTTTAAATAAAGTTAATTCTTTTAACAATAATTAATGATATTAAACTCAATTATGATTAGATACAAGTGAATTGAAGGCAATTTCTAAAGAAAAAGTTGTGATTGAGCAGTAAGGGCCTGCTGAATTGAGGTAACTACAGAGTTTAACCTTTACTTGAGGGAATAGGAATCCCCGACCTAAATGCTATGTGAATTGCATGTGTGTGGTGTATAGGTGAGATGACGAGTATCTATGCACAACCAAATTAATTGTTAAACATTATCCCTTCCTTATCCCCAATTATTTGATTCCTGGTTTAATTGTTTGCATGACTTCTATGCTTTTATGTCTACTTGTTTTCATCAACTTGTTGTTAAGTATCATTTTTATGAAATTTGGAAGTGTTAGTCGTTACTCTGGATTCATTGTGTTATATGAAAAGTTGAGCTGGTTGACAGTGTTCTATGAAATCTATAAATTTTGATTGATTTCATTGTGAAATGATAATTGATGAAGTTTATGAGTAATACGACTTTCTGATTACACTTGTTGAGACAATTTATTACGAAAGGCATTGGCTTGAATTGAGAAATCTTTTATAAATAAAGTTATGAAATTGTCTGGTGGGAGCGGGTTGCACGCCGAAACAAGGAGCGATAAGGATGGACAGGTGGGATCGGGTTGCACGCCACAACAGGAGAAATAAAGGTGATAAATATATCGGGAGGAGTAATAAGGGAGGACAGGTGGGAGCGGGTTGCGCGCCGCAACAAGGAGTAATAAGGGAGAATATTTATGATATACTGATTTTAAACACAAGGAACGGAAATCTTTCTATTTTACTCTATTGTTTATCTCATATTTGACACCTACGGTTATTTTGAAATTAAAAGTGGAAATTTGGAAACTTATGTGAAAGTTGGTTATAGCTGGGACCTGGAAAAAGTGGCTGATTTACTTTGTTTACTGCTTCAGGTTATTGTTTTGTTTAGTTTAGAAGTGTTTTCCTGCTTTATTTTACAATATTCACAGTTATGTTATAAACGCCCCATCGTAGCCTCATCACTACTTCGTCGAGGTTAGGCTCGGTACTTACTCAGTACATGGGGTCGATTGTACTGATACTACACTTTGCACTCTTTTATGCAGATCCGGGTACTGGTAAGAGTTGATCCTTTGAGCATAGTTGAGCAGCATTTTCCCGGAGACATGAGGTAGATCTGCTGGCGTTCGCAGATTCCTGAAGTCCTCTCCTATTTTATTTAGACGCTGTTTTTAGTTCATTCAAAACAGAAATACATTTCTTTCAGCCCATTTATTTGTAGTATTCTTTAGTAGTTCGTGAAATTGTGACACCAGACCCTGGGTAGTTTATAGTTATTATTATTAGATCGTGGTTCATTTATTATTCCAAATATTATTTATGATATAAGTTATTTGAAAGCATTTATTTTAAATTGGTTATTCGTGTGTAAGTTAAGCATTCAAGGAAAATGGTTAATTAAGTGCTAACATTGGCTTGCCTAGAAAGTGTGGTATTAGGCGTCATCATGATCCCGAGGGTTGGGGATTTGGGTCGTGATAAAATTATTAGAGCACAGTTCCAGAATATAAACTATGATAATTTATCTTGATAATGTTGGTTTAAATCCAAATTGGTTTATAGAAATTGTATGCCTCCAATTATAGCTAAACCATTAGTTTTGAGATGTATTATTTAACATACAACAACACTTGTACGCATCTAGCCAAGTTATGATAAATTCTCCCTATCACAATTGGTTCAGGGTCAGGAACCAAATAAGTTTTATCTAGAAATATAGAAGTGTTATAAGATTTTTAATATTTCCACCACAATGCACAATGATGGGTCCCAAAGAAAGTTGGGGATATGTGTTGGTGATCCCAGCATTAGGAGGAGAAAATTGGAAACTAAAAAAGTAATACGTGGAATGAATTATCAGGAATACATCTAGATCCTCGTACAAGAAAATGTGAACTTGAAGTTCAAGTGATAATTAATTTGCAAAATATTGCCAGCCGCATTTGCTAACCCAAGCTAAATATTATATTTCCGTTGCTAATGCTCCAAATAGAATAAAGTCCATGATGGACATAGTTTATGAAATGCATGAAGCGTAATAGACAAATCGATTCCAAAGATAAAAACTCCTTGAAGAGGGAGAGGAGCAAATGATAAAGATGTTCATACCAAGGAGGTAAGTGCTTTATAAGAGCACCACGGCATAACACTTTATAAGACCTCATGGAAGAGGCTCAGGTACCTAAAAATAATGAGATCGCGATAATGTATGTCTTTATTGTGTGATGATGGAACCGATATAAAATGATCGTCGATGATATTTGTGATAATATAGTGCTCAATATTATTAATATTGACGAGGATCTTGAGTTCAAATATGTCATGGAATTTAGACAGATAAATGATTGGCCAAATGAAAATTGATTTCACTTGGAAAAAAAAGTGAAGTTGGACGGATAGTCCCAACACCTGAAAGTGAAATGTAAAATCAAGTCTATAAACATAAAGATGACTTGTGGAACAAGAAGATTTAAAAATATCATGGTATTGATTATATTGAGACATGTTCCTATGTGGTAGATGTGGTCATTTCAGGTTTTGGTTTGACAATACATTTGATATACGTATAATAAAAATTCTTAAAGGATTTAAATTGTTCTGAAGCCTATTAAGGTTGTCAAGAAATTTATTAAATAAAGTTTCAAAAAATTCTTATGAAGATTAGAGCAAGCATGGCGTGCATGATTTATTTTTGTGTCTGTTGCAATTGGTGCACTATGTATCTTGCTAGAATCATGAGTATAACACTATGCTCACGAGATCTTGTTTTATTCATATATGAAGATATTGGAATACTATTAGTACTATATTGTAAAAAGAAATCCTTGATATAGATTTGTTTATTCTAACAAATATTGTCAAGGTTTTGTTGTTTATGCAAATGCATGCATTTTCTGAAGTCCGTTCTTCAAACAATCTATTTATCATTTCACAAGGTTGTCAATTGTTGATACTTATTCAAGTCATGTCAATATACAAGCAACTGATGAAGCAAGTGACTCAACACACTACAGATGTGTGATTTTTCTTTGAAGAGAAGATTTCAATAATAGTAAAGACGCTGATGTTTGCTTATCTCAATTGAAAGAAGGATATATTGAAGGAGACAAAATAAATCATATAGTTCATCGAAGTTCTTTGTCAGACACAATCATCAATAGAATGATGAAATAGATGTTCAACAAATTTGTTCAAGTGATAATTTGGTGGAATAATTCGCTAAGGCATTGACTATCTCAACATTATAAAAGTTGTTATACAAGCTTGAAATTCGTCGTCTCCGGAATATGAAGTGATGTTTTCATCAAGGGGAGACAAATATGCACTGTACTCTTTTTCCCTTGGCTAAGGTTTTATCCACTAGGTTTTCTTGGCAAGGTTTTATCCCACTGGGTTTTTCTGGCAAGGTTTTTAGTGAGACAGCAAGTAATGCGTATTACAAGATATGTGTACCCTTTTTCCTTCACTAGGATTTTTTTTCCCACTGAAATTTTTCCTAGTAAGGTTTTAACGAGGCACGTTATGTATGGACATCCAAGGGGGAGTGTTATGAAACATTCATTATATTATGGTGGATGTCCATAACTCTTAAATGAATAACACCCACTACTCTTCTCCATTAGCCTCCCACTACTTCTTACCATTATGACTGTAACTCACATACCTCCATAACCTCCCCATGATCTTCCTCCATGATCTCAAATGTTTAATGTCATTTTTATGACATTCTTTTGTATACCTCTATGTAATATTATAAATATAGGATGAGAAATGAGATTGTACACACTTGAATATATGGAAGAAATAAGAATCTTTTCTCTCTTTCTCTCTTTCTCTCTTTCCCTCTATATCTCTTATCTATTTTATTGTTTTATGTTATCGCTTTGAGCTTTATTTCTTAACACATGTCACATGAAAAAAAAGCACGTAAAAATCAAGTTAAAAAATCAAAAAGTCACAAAAGGGCCGTTGACGATTTTATACATGAAGAACCAGATCCCCTGCAGGCTGCAGCTAAATACATCTTCATAATCCAACTTAATAAATTATCAATGAATGTACCTATCATCTGCGTCCACCTACTTAGTTAGTATCTTTATAAAGTTACTTAAGAGCACAGCTAATATTTTGGTTTTTCTTAAATAATGCATCCCACCCATTCTTAAGCCTGCCACCTGGGAGAATTAGGTAGAATAACTATTAGGTGGATAACTAGACAAAATAAAAGGCTACTACTACTCAAATGTATGAAATCTATTATTGCCCGAACAAACAGAACGATAAGTGGATTGAAACAAAGTAGAAAATACTAAGATAATGATACAAGTACCTAAACCTTACATCCTTTGCGTATGCATATTGATTAATAGTAGTATCTTGGGCTTCCAAAATATTCCAAGACTCTTAACTTAATATTAACGACCTAAAAAAAATAGAGAGTCTTTAGCATAAAAATAGAAGTAATGTGCCAAAGCACACAAGTTAAAAAGCAGCACGAGAATGGATTGGAGTAAAAAAAGATGCTGAAACAGTTTTGTTTTGGGCAAAGGCCTAAGATATATTTCAAGCTGAATCCAGATATTTTGCAGTTGCTAAAGTCAAAAAAGGCCAAAATCCCAAAAGATGTATCCGCTCTGATTCAGTAAAAAATGAGAAAGATGAGCCAAACTTTTTTTTTTACTTTTGATATCAATGCCAAGTGAAAATAATGTAGGTTGGCTACTTTTCTAGTATGAGAAATAGCCAATATTTACAAAATAATTAAAAATAATAGCCATTTAACACGAAAATAAAACTTAGATAATTCCATAGCAATGGAGGTATGGTCAATCTTCTATTGTCACGACCCCAAATCCTAACACGGTCGTGACGGCGCCTATCGTGGAACTAGGCTAGCCAACAATCACATATTTACATTTTTCTTCTCAAAATTTCCCAAATCGTTATCAACATTTCATAAAACGTATATAAATCTTTAAATTTTTAAGCAAAACAAACAAGCTAAACAATCTACAACCATCCCCAAGATCTGGAGCCAACAAGTCACGAGCATCTAAGAAGGATACCAATAATACTACTGTCATAATACAAATCTCATAACAAAGTACTAAGTACAAAATAAGGAAAGGGAAAGCAGAGATGTTGCGGACGCTGACAGCAACCTCGATGTCCCGAGTCCGACTCCGTGCGTAATAATATGGCTAAAGCTCGGTACTAACACCTGAATCTGCACACAGAGGTGTAGGGAGTAATGATGAATACGCCAACTCAGTAGTAATGAAAATTGTGAGAAAGCACAGGAGAAAATAATATATTATTCACATAATACAGTGATACAATGATCCCTATACATATAGATAATACATGTCCTAATCCTAATACACATAGGATTAAGGTTAAGGTTATTTACTCCTATTTGACTACTAAACTAACACTGCCCCTCAAGCTGGTGCATATAAATCAAATGTACCGAGCTTGTTACATATATAGCTAATACGAGGGCCACTGAGGGACTTTGTAAAAATATCAGCAAGCTGATCATTCGACTTCACAAATCTTGTAGCAATATCTCTTGAGAGTATTTTTTCTCTGATGAAGTGACAATCAATCTCAATGTGTTTAGTCCTCTCATGGAACACCGGATTTGATGCAATATGAAGGGCAGCTTGATTATCGCACACAAGTTCCATCTGGCTGATGTCTCCAAATTTTAACTCCTTGAGCAATTGTTTGATCCAAATTAGCTCACATGTTGCCATAGCCATTGCTCGATATTCTGCTTCTGCACTAGATCGAGCAACTACATTTTGTTTCTTGCTCTTCCAAGACACCAAATTGCCTCCTACTAAAACACAATATCCAGATGTAGAACGTCTGTCAGAAGGTGATCCTGCCCAATCAACATCTGAGTAACCAATGATCTGCTCATGACCANGAGAATCCATAAACTGACTTACAACACTCACAGGAAAGGAAATGTCAGGTCTGGTCACTGTGAGATAATTTAGTTTACCAACCAGTCGCCTATATCTTGCAGGATCGCTAAGCGGCTCCCCCTGTCCTGGCAGAAGTTTAGAATTCGGATCCATCGGAGTGTCAAACGGTCTACAACATATCATTCCTGTCTCCTTAAGAATGTCTAAGGCATACTTCCGTTGTGATATCGCAATACCTGA
>ML277254.1:706-42140 GCA_005239495.1 Nicotiana undulata | reverse complement strand
TCTCCATGCCCTTGATGCTTACAGTAAGAACAATATTGAGGCAAATTATCATACACAACCTCCAGATATCGTTCAACAATCTGCCCAGTTTTTTCATCAACATAATGAATCCTTACTCTATGTGATCTCTTATCAAGTAGGTCCAGTTCGACTTTTACTCGTGCTGTACTAGGCCTCGATTTTTCTTGTGTAGCTTTGTCAATAGCTATAGGTTTACCAACAGCTGAAGCAATTGAAAGTAAGGATTGTTTCGCAAATAGCATCGGCGGCAGGTTAGGCAAAGATATCCATACGAAAGCCTTAGAGGTTTCTTCTTTTGGATTAAAATTAACAGTCCATGGAAAAATTCTAATCTGATGGTTCTCACCATTAACGAGCAGATGATTAACAGCTTTTGAAGCAGCAACAACATAATCTTCATATAAATCAAACCTGATGAGGATGTGTCTTCTCGCTAACCACCCGATCAAGCTACGACCTTGAGTTCCAAACAGTTTTGGCAAGAACTTTCGAAGTTCATGCATCTCCAATCTTTCAAACGAAAATTTTAATACTAGAGCCTGATGTAGACCTTCTTCAACAGAGAACTTTCTAAGTTCCTCCATAGTAACCACAACAGTAGGTTCTCCATGAACTATTTCAATAGGTTTAAGAATTGTTTTTGTTGGATTTTGAGCAGATTTGTTTGTGAGCACTCTTGTAGCGTATGAAAACAATGTTTGGTTATCAAATTCAACACTTTTTTTCCAATTTCAATTGAAAATGCATTTTCACTAGTTTTTAATTTTACAAATGTACCCTATACTTTTAAAATTTGTACAATGACCCCAACAACTATTAACCTACTACCAACAGAAACACAAAACGCGCAGGTCTTTTAAAATTTTTGGTAATGCAAGCAGCCAATTAATCCATCTTTTGTTTTTATTTTATCTTTTAAAATAGGTAGGTTTTATTGAATTCTTGATATACCCCAATATTAAAGAAGAACTTGTTCATATTCATGTTATTTTTGGCTTAAATTCCTTCTCTGTGTATTAGTAGAATTAGAAAATGTGATATTGATTTTGCATCTTCTATGTTGAACAATAGCATTTTGATTGTTTATTTCAAGTAGGATAATCAAATTGGGGTGGTTTTGATATATTTTACAAGTTGTGTGGTATAAATCATGTTTCATGATTTTGAAAAAAAAAAAAACATCCAAATATGTTGCAAATATTATAACCAAACACAAACTTCATCTTCAACTGAAATTCCAAATTCCAAAATAAAATTTGGAATGCATGGCCAAACGCCTACTTAGATTACTAATAAAAGGTGCAAATATTTTGGAACTTTAATACAACATTTTTGACAAAGAATATTACATCAAGTCATCAATACATACATCAATCATTAAGGATTTTTCCGTTGAAAGATGAAGATATTTGTATCCCATTGGGTAAGAGTCACCATCTTTTAATTAGTGAAATATGAATATTTTTTGAGATTTTAAATTTAAATAACTTTTTATCTTTATAACATTAAAATATGAAAAGCAAATTGATATTTTATATATTTTGTGATAGCCAAATAAGATTTAAATGTCAAACGTTATTATAGGTGTATATTAGCCAATCGCTATAACCAAAAAAATCGGAACAAACGTGGCTTGGCTATATATCAAACATGATAAATAGCACAATTTCTTTTCTGGATTTGATTTATCTGTTCATTTTGTATTTGACAATTCAAGATCCCTGGAATTCTTTTACCCGATGTTTGATATGGATTAAAGTCAAAATAGTCAACCAACAGACTCCTTATCCTCTAATTCCCATATTTGGTAGAGTATTAAAAGTCAAATTAGCCAATTATCAAACTTAGTATTCTTTAATTCCCTAGTTATCTTGTTTAGAGGGGTTGATATTAGTATCAAATTTAGGAATCCCACATGTAATACATCTTAAATTACTGTTATCATCCCGCCTAAATTTAGGGTGAGGGTCAACCTTTTCTTCATTCCTCTTCTCCTCTTCATCTCCCTCCAAAAGCAGCAGCCACCATTCCCCTTCAGACTCCACCTTCTTTTAGTTTGGTTTGCTTCCCGTTTACCTCATTTATCTTGTTCATACCTACCCAAAGTAATCGTCTTCTACCCCACCTTCTGCTAATCATCTTTCCCTTCCCTTACACAGCTGTCCCATCACCTCCAACCACTCCCCCTTCCATCCACATTGTCAATGTTCTTATGTTCTTGCCTTTTTCTTTTTCTTTTTTTGGTTTCCCACCCAATGTCCGGTATTCACATTGGAGCCCGACTAAATTCGGATTTGCACCGGGAAGTCTCACATTGGGGGGTAAAGTACTCTCTAACATAGGCAACTCCATACCCATGACAAACAAATAAGGTGACAGGGGATCCCCTGCCTAATACCTCTATGGGAACGGAAAATACCTCGGGGATTTCCATTAATAAGAATGGAGAACTTCATTGTTGAAATGCAAAATTTGACCCAATCTATCCATTTCTCCCCAAAATTCATTATTCTCAACAAATGCAATAAACACTACCAATGACATGATCATATGCTTTCTCCAAATCAAGCTTGCAAACCACCCCTTTCTTTTTTCTGCGCATCAAGTTATCTAAACTCTCATTTGCTACAATAGAAGCATTAGATAATAGCCTCCCTTTGATAAAAGCATTCTGATTAGGAGATACTAGCTTGCTTATTACTGTCTTAAGTCTCTCTATTAGCAACATTGAAATGATCTTATACACACTCCTCCATAGACTGATAGGTCTAAAGTCTTTAACTTCTACTGCTCCTTTCTTTTTAGGAATTAAAGCAATAAGTGTAGAATTCAGACTTTTGACAAAATGACCATTTATATAAAATGCATCAACTTCCTTCCATATGTCCATTCTCACTATACTCCAAAACTTTTGGAAAAAACACACTAAAACCATCAAGACCAGGAGCCTTGTCACCTTTAAAGGATTTGATCACCTCATCTAATTCCTCCTAAGTTGCTCGGACACGGGTCCGGTTGTCCGACACGGGTGCGGATCTTGAGGTCGGATCTTTCAAGATGTAAATTTTAAGATTCAGGGATACGGATCCTAGTACGGATATGGGTGCGGGGATCCGGCTAAAAATAATTAAAATAAATAAATTCTCTCTAATTTATGAGAAATTTTGTGGAATACTTACGTATAGCTTGTAAAGTGTGGATTTCCTTTTTATTCTCAAGTTGTAGATAAGTAAAAGATTGATTTCCTAGATAAGATATGCTATTTTCTTCAAATTTACCCTAGTTTTAGTTCTGATTTCAGTAATCAAATTGTATCTCGTCTCGAATTTTTCTGTCCGTCGTGGTCAAAGTACCCAAAATATTTTGACCAGATCTGGTACGGATCCCATACCCACACCCATACTAGTATCGTGTCGACACGGGTGCGGCACCTAAACTGCCATGTTGGAGCAACTTAGAATTCCTCCATATTAAAAGCTCTTTCCAACCATTCTTTTTCATTCTCTGTCAATCTCTGGACGTCATCATTTTCCCATTGTGGCCTCCATGGTTCAGTTACGCTAAATAGAATCTTATAAAATTTCAAAATGTGATCTTTAATAACTCCCTCATCCTCCACCAAATCATCTCCAATAGCTAATTTATCAATATTGTTAATCTTTTGTGAGCATTTGCCTGCTTATGGAAGAACTTAGTATTTTTGTCTCCTTGTTCAATCCAAGGGTATCTGGACTTTTGCCTCCATGAAATTTCTTCAGCCTTTGCCACTTTTTCTAGCTCTTTCTCGATGGATATTCTTTTCGCCTCATATTCAGCTTGTTGCTCAATCGACATAGTTCTTCTATTATGATCTAGCTCTTCCAGTTTTGCCAAAGCATTATTTTTTCTGGCTTCTAACTTTCCAAAGGTCTCCCTATCCAAGTCTTCTTTCAACAGCTTCAATTTTTTTGCATGAATTACATCAGCTTCCCCTTCCACCTCATAAGAATCCCACCAATTTTTCACCAAATCAGTGAATCCTCAATGCTCAAGCCACAGATTTTCGCACTTAAAATATCCTTTTCCTTTTTCCAAGTCACCACATTCCAAGAGAATTAGACATGTTCTGAAGTGGTTCTTGGCACCACTCTTTGCTTGATGCATTTGAAATGTTCATCCCACCTTTCAGAAAAGAGAAACCTATCCAATATAGATGCACATGAACTGTCCCTGTTTCTGAACCATGTGTAACCACCGCCATGCAGAGGGATATCAGTTAATGATATTTGAAAATTCTCTCATAGCTCTTGTATTTCTGGCCTCTCCCATTTTTTCTTCCATAAATCTTATAACATTAAAATGTCCTCCCACTGCCCAAGGTTGTGAAATAAATCCACTGATAGCTGCAATCTCTTTTCATAAGGTCAACAACAAAGCCAGTAGTTTCCCACAAGTAGGGTTTGGGGAGGGTGAGATGTACGCAGCCTTACACCTACCCCTGGAAGGGCAGAGAGGTTGTTTCCCATAGAACCTCGGCTAGAGAACGACTGAAAAAGAAAAGGTAATTGCAACAAGTGGGAATAACAGCAAGATGAACTATGATCAAATCTAAGAATGCAGTCAAACTCTAGGTAGCAACAACCATCTATGAATGAAAGACATCATACTAACACTAATGCTAGCGAACTGAGTAAGACAAGGAGAAACGCTCGACTACCTACGAACCTTCTACCCTAATCTTTGACCTTCACACTCTCCTGTCTAGGGTCATGTCTCAGTCAGCTTTAGTTGCGCATGTCCCGCCTAATAACCTCTCCCCAAGACTTCTTAGGCCTATCTCTACCCTCTTGCTGCCCATCGAGGCTAATCGCTCGTACCTTCTAACTGAGGCTTCTATACTTCTCCTCTTAACATGCCCGAACCATCTCAACCCCACCTCCCGCATCTTATCCTCCACAAGGGCCACTCCTACCTTTTCCCGAATAACTTTATTCCTAATCTTATCTAACCGGGTATGCCTACACATCCACCTCAACATCCTCATCTCAGCTATTTTTAGCTTCTGGGTATGAGAGTTCTTGACCGACCAACACTCTACTCCATACGACATAGTCGGACCAACTACAACCTTGTAGAACTAAGCTTTAAGTCTCGCGGCACATTCTTATCACACAAGATACCGAAAGCGAGCCTCCACTTCATCCATCCTGCTCCAATATGATGCGTCATCTTCATCAATTTCCCTGTTACCTTGTATTATAGATCCAAGATACTTTAAACTACCTCTCTTGGGATGACTTGCGTATCAAGCCTCACCTCCATATCCCCTTCCTGGGTACTGTTGCTGAACTGGCACTCCATGTATTCCATCTTGGTCCTGCTCAACTTGAAACCCCAAGACTTTAGGGTCTGCCTCCAAACCTCCAGCCTCTCGTCACCACCCCGCGTCTCGTCAATTAAAACTATGTCATCAGCAAATAACATACACCATGGCACCTCACCTTGAATGTGTCTCGTCAATGCGTCCATCGACAAGGAAAATGGGAATGACTAAGAGCTGATTTAAGATTATTCAAACGATTTAATTAAATACAAATGATATCCACTTGATCCAATTCGCATGAAATTGAACAGATCCTAGAGCAACATCAAAATTGCTCCTTCGATGACCTTACAAGTTGGTCCTTACATGTTCGGGACGTGGAAACAACATCTTTGCACAAAAGTGTTAGTTTGATAGTAAATAGTAGTAAATAACCCTAATCCCATATGTATTAGGAGTAGGACATGTATTATATATATATAGGGCTCATTGTATCATTGTCAATTTTTAATCAATATAATATTTTCTCCCGTGCTTTCTCACATGGTATCAGAGCATTAGTGAGAAAAGATCGGTGTGCGTCATTCCAGCGACATCCGGGAAGAAATGACTCAGTCAACGTGCAATTTTCCGGTGACCTAAGTGACTGATTTGCGTCATCTCACGTTTGGTGAGTGTTGTGCACAAACCATCACCACCATTCGATTCAGAAACCTCTCGCGACCAAAACCCAAAAAGATTCTCCGGCAACAGACGCCTCACGCGCCTCCACGCGCCACCAGATCTGCGATTTCGCTGGCGCGTGCGAGCTTCTTCGGCCATTTTTTGGCCAAGCTTCTTGAGGACAGCCTACTCGCACATAAATTCCGAGTCCATTGGTACTATTTCTGACAGATTCCGACGACTTTGAAAATTTTCCGGCGAGCTACAGTGCTTTCTGGCGTGAACAGTTCTTTCCCTGTGTTGTGAACAGTGTTTTCCCAGATTTATCTTCAGTTTTCATTCACTATACAAGTTAAGTCAAGAATTTGAGAAATTAATTGTAGCAACATGGGATCTAATACTATGAATACTTGGATGGTCTCTTTACCGGATTATATTAAGTTCCTTCGGTACAAAGCACGTAAACAGACATCTTCAGGATTAGCCTCCGTTGTTCCAACAGATAGTAGCATGACTTGTGTCTCCCAATCTTCAACTTCCGAGTCTTGGGTCATTGATTCAGGTGCATCTGATCATATTTCTGGTAACAAATCTCTTTTCACTAGTATTTCATATTCTCAATCTCTTCCAACAGTCACAATGGTCAATGGGTCTCAAGCCATGGCAACGGTAATAGATCAAGCAAGTCCACTTCCTTCCTTACCTTTAGACTCAGTTCTTTATGTTCCCAGTAGTCCTTTTAATCTCATAGTCGTTAGTCTCTTAGCCAAATATCTTAAATCTGCTGTTTTATTTCTTATTGACCTTGTTTTTATACGGGAACGCAGTACAGGGCGGATCATTGGTACTGGACGTGAATCAGATGGACTTTATTACCTTATCCTTGCAAAATCACATGGACTCGCATCTTGTCTTCCTTCAATAACTTGTCCCGTTACTGATTCACCAAATTTATTACATAAACGGTTGGGCCATCCCAGTTTGTCAAAACTTCAGAAAATGGTACATGGCTTATCTCACTTGTCCACTCTAGAGTGTGAGTCATGTCAGCTCGGTAAGCATACTGCTCCCATTTCCCGCGGCGTCTTTGTAATCGAGCAGAGTCACCTTTTTCTTTAGTCCATTCAGATGTTTGGGATCTTAGTCGGGTCAGTTCTACCTTGGGATTCCGCTACTTTGTCAGTTTCATTGATGATTATTCCAGGTGTACTTGGATATTTTTGATGAAAAATCGATCTGAGTTGTTCTTTATTATCCAGACCTTCCACGCTTAAATTCAAAATTAATTTGGGGTTTCTATCCGCACATTTTGTAGTGATAATGCCCTAGAGTATTTGTCTTCCCCATTTCAACAATTTATGAACTCCCATGGGATTATTCATCAAACATCTTGTCCGTACACATCCCAACAAAATGGGGTAGCTGAAAGAAAGAATAAATTTCTTATTAAAACTGCTCGTACCCTACTCATACAATCTCATGTTCCGCTGCGTTTTTGGGGGATGCAGTTCTTACATCGTGTTATCTTATTAATCGTATGCCATCTTCAGCTATCCAGAATCAAGTTCCATTCTGTCTTGTTTCCCCACTTACCTTTGTTCTCTCTTCCACCCCGTGTCTTTGGGAGTACGTGTTTTGTTCATGACCTTACTCCAGGAAAAGATAAGTTAGCTCCTCGTGCTCTTAAGTGCATATTTCTGGGTTACTCGAGAACGCAAAAGGGATATCGATGTTACTCTCCTGACCTTCAGCGATTTCTTATGTCTGCTGATGTTACCTTCTTTGAAACCCAATCATACTTCACAGGTCCAATTAATTACTTAAATATTTCTGAGGTGCTACCAGTTCCTTCCTTTGGAGATTCAGTCACTATCTCTCATTCATCTTCTTCCATAGCTCCACCACCTACAGTTCCAGTTGCAGCTCCACCACCTATAGCTCCAGTGCCACCACCTAGTCCAGTTCTACCAACTATAACTCCAGTGCCACCACCTAATCCAGTTCAACCTTCTACAGCTCCACCACTCCTGACTTATCATCGTCGTCCGCGCCCAGCATCAGGCCCATCTGATTCACGTCCTGAACCTGCTAATACTACGGACTTGTCTCCTCTTGATCAACTGATTGCACTACGAAAAGGTATACGGTCCATACTTAATCCTAATCCTCATTATGTCGGTTTAAGTTACCATCGTATGTCATCATCCCATTGTGCATTTGTGTCATCTTTGTCCTCTATTTCCATCTTAAGTCTACAGGTGAAGCACTGTCTCATCCCGGATGGCGACAGGCTATGATTGACGAGATGTCTGCTTTATATACGAGTGGTACTTGGGAGCTTGTTCCTCTTCCTTCGGGTAAGTCGACTGTTGGTTGTCGTTGGGTGTATGCAGTCAAAGTTGGTCCAGATGGCCAAGTTGATCGACTTAAGGCTCGTCTTGTTGCCAAAGGGTATACTCAGATATTTGGACTCGATTACAGTAATACTTTCTCTCCAGTGGCTAAAATAGCATCAGTCCGCCTTTTTCTATCCATGGCTGATGTTCGCCATTGGTCTCTCTATCAGTTGGACATTAAGAATGCTTTTCTTCACGGTGACCTTGAGGATGAGGCTTATATGGAGCAACCACCTGGTTTTGTTGCTCAGGGGGAGTCTAGCGGCCTTGTATGTCGGTTGCGCCGGTCCCTTTATAGTCTAAAGCAGTCTCCTTGAGCCTGGTTTTGTAAGTTCAGCATAGTTATTCAGGAGTTTGGCATGACTCGTAGTGAAGCTGATCACTCTATTTTTTATCGACATTCTGCTTCAAATCTCTGTATTTATCTGGTCGTTTATGGTGACGATATTGTTATTACCGGCAATGATCAGGATGGTATTAGTAAGTTGAAGCAACATCTCTTTCAGCACTTTCAGACTAAGGATCTGGGCAGATTAAAGTATTTTCTGGGTATTGAGGTCGCTCAGTCTAGCTTAGGTATTGTGATCTCACAACGAAAGTATTAGATATTCTTGAGGAGACAGGAATGACAGGTTGTAGACTTGTTGACACTCCGATGGATCCGAATTCTAAACTTCTACCAGGACAGAGAGAGCCTCTTAGCGATCCTGCAAGATATAGGCGGTTGGTTGGTAAATTAAATTACCGCACAGTGACTAGATCTGACATTTCCTTTCTTGTGAGTGTTGTGAGTCAGTTTATGGATTCTCCCTGTGATAGTCATTGGGATGCAGTTGTCTGCATTCTTCGGTATATAAAATCAGCTCCAGGCAAAGGCTTATTGTTTGAGGATCGAGGCCATGAGCAGATTGTTGGATACTCAGATGCTGATTGGGTAGGATCACCTTCTGATAAACGTTCTACGTCTGGATATTATGTCTTAGTAGGAGGAAATTGGGTGTCAGAAAGAGAAAGAAACAGAATGTGGTTGCTCGGTCTCGTGCAGAAGCAGAATATCAAGCAATGGCTATGGCGACATGTGAGCTAATTTGGATCAAACAGTTGCTCAAGAAGTTGAAATTTGGTGAGATTAGTCAGTTGGGACTTGTGTGTGATAATCAAGTTGCTCTTCATATTGCGTCAAATCCAGTGTTCCATGAGAGAACTAAACACATTGAGATTTATTGTCACTTTGTTAGAGAAAAGGTACTCTCGGGAGATATTGCTACAAAATTTGTGAAGTCGAATGATCAGCTTGCTGATATTTTCACCAAGTCTCTCACTGGTCCTCGTATTAGTTATATATGTAACAAGCTCGGTACATATTATTTATATGTACCAGCTTGAGGGGAGTGTTAGTTTGATAGTAAATAGTAGTAAATAACCCTAATCTCATATGTATTAGGAGTAGGACATGTATTATATATATATAGAGGGCTCATTGTATCATTGTCAATTTTTAATCAATATAATATTCTCACGTGCTTCCTCACAAAAAGTAAAGGGAAGGATTTGTATGGTATTTCATTCTCCTCCTACCTCTAAGGAACACTTCATGCACGGTAAGCCCTTTAGCAAATCAAAATGATGAGAAAAAAATGAACGGGCTTTTTTAATGATGGTGATGTCCGAGCTAGCTTGTGTGCACCTCGATTATTCCACTGGGTACATGCTACCTCCCACCAGCACAGATACCGGGTAACTCTATCCACCAAGCCTTAGGCAGATGGGAAGAAATCACCTAGTGTTTTTCTACCTACGCTAGGATTTGAAGCTGAGACCTCATAAACCCCCGTGAAACCAAATTAATGCCCGGTGTTAATCTCTTCCAAAATTACAGTAGTAGAATGTTGGCCCAAGTGTTTGTCTATGCAATTCCACCTCCTTTTATCCCAATAAATCAGGATCCCGCCACTCTTCCTTTAAGCCTCCAGTTCTACCCAATCCGACCACCTTGAGCCTCCAATCTTGATACAGGTACCACCAACATGTTTTAGTTGTCTCTACTAGGCATATTATTAGCCCGTTTGGCCGAGCTTCTAAAATCAGCTTATTTTTGATAAGTGCTTTTTTCAAAAGTGCTTCTCAGAAAAGTGCTTTTGGAGAGAAGCTATTTTTTTCTGCTTCTCCAAAACTGCTTCTGCTTCTCCTCAAAAGCACTTTTTTTCCTTCCAAAAGGTTGGCCAAACACCTCAATTTTTGGCCAAAAGTGCTTTTGGCCAAAAAAAGCACTTTTGACTCAAAAAAAGCTTGGCCAAACAGGCTATATGTCTGCATTCCATTTCTTCACCAAAAGATAGACCATTTCTCTTTTCTCATTATCATGTAGTCCCCTCACGTTCCAAAAAATGCTTTTCAGATTCATTGAGTATTACTTAAAGCCCTCCTAACCCTGCCTCTTCCTCCGCTACTAGATTCCCCTTTAAAACCCACTCCAAATTCTAAGGCTTTTAACTCATTTTCACCCCTCTTACCGGGGGAGGCATTACTTCCCGAAGAAGGTCGCTTCTTAGGTCTTGATTCGAAGCAGCAATTTCAATAATTTATCTTCAATTTCATAAGATTTGATGCTTCCATTTGATTAAACCTCTCTTGTATATTAATCCTCGTGCCACTGCAACCTCAAAGTGTCTTGAACTTCTGCCACCGCAATCGGATCTACAGAGATTGGAAGGTCTGATTCAGTTTCACTATTAGAGAAGAAACACATCGACCAGCCTTCACTATCCTCAAATACCCCATTAGTATCATCTGCTTTCTCAGACTACTCTGACCTTTGGCCTGTATCATCCACTATGTTTGTGTCATCATCTTGCCCAAGATTCTCAATCCCTAGGCTTGATTCTTCTTCCCTTGCACATGGATGCTCCAAATTTTTCGAATCTCCATTACCTCTATCTTGAACCTGGACTAGGTTTAAAGTCTCGAAGTATGGAATTCTTCTTGGAATGACTCGACTTCTAGTCTCAAGGGATCGTAATGTGTAAAGACTTCAGACCCTAAACGGTTAAGGTTTTTGTTTTAAACCGCATGGGTTAATCCACCTGAGCCTAAAAATAAGTTTTCCACGTTGCCCTTTTTTGGCCCAACTTTATTCCACTTTCAAATTGGGCCTGAATAGACAGAAATATAATTTATATCTCCGGGCCCATAATTATTATTAATCTGCTCGACTAATTTTGACGGACCAGGTATATCATTCTTACTCAACTCTTTCTCTTTCTTTGACACGTGTCCATTAATCATTTTTGGATTAAATTCAGAAATTACTCCTTTGTCTAGCATGCAAGAGTCACACGTAACTCCTCTCGAAGCGTTTTTCTCCTTGGAAACACAAGCAGACATTAATTCCTCCATTTGGGGACCCTGTACCCTCTGGGCCACACTCCGGCGACTCCTAGTCAGATTCCGATCAACTTCAACCACCCACGATGGAGATTCCACCATATAGGAAATGTGAATAGTAAATTATCAACAAAGAACTCCAATTTTGCCGGCGGGATCTCGTGAGATATCTTAACACAAATTCTTGCCCATCTCAGATGTTTTCTTTGTCTTGTGTCTTCATCAATGTTCAGAAAACCTCCAAACCTGTCTCCATCATTCTAACAATATTCTCCGACCACAAATGTGATGGGAAACCAAATAGTTTTATCCAAACATGATTGGGCTTGCAATTACTCCGGTTACATGTTGAAACAGAGGATCACCGTTCCAACCTTAACTCTTTATCGTAAACACACCATTTTCCCATCTCAATTCTCACAGCTTCACTGCGTGATGGGAACTCAAAAGGAGCATATTCGTCATTCAAATCTATCACCTTAACACTTGTTGGGACTCTCCATAGTCCATACCTTATTTGCCCAGTTCTATAACCCCCAACAAGAAAAAGTTTTTTTCATATCACCTTTGAAGGATCCTAATAAGCACTTATTGTGATATTCTACCCTGCTTTATAAGGAACCTGCATCAATCTTGAACTGACTCTTGTCCAGTGAATTATCATCGATTGTCTTGATCTTATCTCTTGGCCAAGCCTCCTTTTGCGTTGTCAGCATATAGCTCCTCTCCTGGACGTTCCTTATTGATATGTTGAAATTCATGGGCTTTGGCGATGAATGGATAAAGTGAATCCATTTCTGCTTCTCCTCTCTTGGACATTCCTTATTGATATGTTGAAATTCATGAGCTTCGGCGATAAATGGATAAAGTGAATGCTTCTCAACAATGAAGTTATCAATTATTATAAATGGTTCCCCGAAAGGTCCCTTTGAAACACAAAAGGGTTTAAGGCAGGAAAACCACTCTCCTTTTCTTTTTACACTGGTTGTGGAGGGCTTCAATGACAACAACAGATGTTCACGTCTGGATTAAAGGTCTTAATGCTAGTGTGAGAAATCAGGGGACTTCTCTACGAGGATGATTCTCTTTTGCGATATGATAGAGACCAAATACTTTATCTCTAAATGATTCTCTTATTCTTTGAAGCCGTGTCCGGCCTCCACATAAACTACACAAAGAGTGTTCTATATCCTATGAATGAGGTGAGGTACCCAACAATAGATTGCTGAAATTTTGGGATGCAAGATAGGGTCTTCTCCTACCAAGTATCTTGGCCTTCAGTCGGGAGCTAAATCTAAAGCTACTGCAATCTGGGATAACATCTTGGAAAAATGTGAAAAAGGGTTGTCATACCATGTCCTTATTCCCTCTGCTTGTTGCAGTGGCTCACAAATTTGAAAAAATGCGAAGGGATTTCCTGTGGAAGGAAACAAGGAGAACATGACCTTCAACTTGGTTAATTGGGGAGTGTTTACTACATACAAACGAGCAGGAGGGAATGGGAGTCAAGGACTTGGAGACTCGATCTTTAAGTTTGCAAAACAAATGCTTTGGAGATTCAACATGGAAGTTGGGCCTTTGTGGAGGAATGTTGTTGTCCATAGAATGGTCTTAATCCGGAATAACCAATTAATGACTCCCTAACTTTTGTGGTATCTGGAAACATGTGATAGTGCAATGGAGTTCCTTTCAACTAACACTTATGTGGAAATTGGAAATGGTATGAAAGCGAGATTTGGGTAGACCCATGGCTAGGCCAATCACCTCTAAACGATCAATATCCAACACTTTTCACTGAGGGGCAAAACTATTATTTTGAGAAGGAACTGTGGGGCAAGACTATGAGGCCTCAGTTTCATGTTATAGATCAAAACAGGGTTGGAATATCATATTTTGACGGAATATACATGATTGAGAAATGGACAATCTATGCTCACTTCTATGCAACTTCATAACTCCCCATCCTTAATGCCAAGACCTGGTTCTCTATCCTGGAAATGGGATGCCAAAAGGAAGTTCTCTGTTAAGTCGTGGTACCAGAAACGAAAACCCCTCCCCATGGACTACTGGCCTTGGAATGTATTTGGAAAAAGACTTTGAAGGTGGAATGCTTCACCGTGAGGGAAGCATATCTCGCGCACAACAACCTACAGAAAAGGGAAATTAACATTTGCAGCAGGTGCCCACTTTGTGAAAACCATAATGAAGATGCCAGCCACCTCTTCCTCCACTGTTCGTCCACATTACTGATATGGAGCTTCATTTTCAACATTCTGGGAGTACAGGGGCAATGCCAAGGACAACAATGGACATGATACAAAGCTGACACTTCAAAGGATTTGAACAGTCAAAACTAAAGATCTGGATGTCTTTGCCCTCAGCAATATGGTGGACTAGTGGACTATCTGGAAGGAGAGGAATGCAAGAATCTTTTATAGCAAAAAGGAATCTGTAATTAGTATTAAATACATATGTCAATCGTCAATTGTTTTTTGGTGCAACATGGCGATTGCACATGATATAGATGACATTCACTTCCTAGGCTCATTGCACAATTTGTGAGGTAGCTATCATGTACAATTTTTGACAGCATCTTCTTGGTGCTAATCTTCAATAGACCACTTTTAGCAAATCAAAAAAAAAGTGCTGAGTAACTCTACTCACCAAGGCTTAGGCAGATGAGAGAAATCATCTATGTGTTTTTGACTAAACTGAGATTTGAACCCTGGTCTCTCATGGTTTTTATCTCACTTTATTTACCGGTAGGCCATATCCTTGGGTTGCAATTGTTGTAATCTAAGTTGCTCGGACACGGGTGCAGGTGTCGTGCAGATCTAGAGGTCGGATCTTTCAAGATGTAAATTTTAAGATTTGGGGATACGGATCCTAGTACGGATACGGGTGCGGGATCCGACTCAAAATAATTAAAAATAAAATAAAAATCTCTCTAATTTATGAGAAATTTTGTGGAATACTTACGTATAGCTTGTAAAGTGTGGATTTCCTTTTTATTCTCAAGTTGTAGATAAGTAAAGATTGATTTCCTTGATAAGATGCTATTTTCTTCAAATTTACCCTAGTTTTAGTTCTGATTTCGGTAATCAAATTATATCTCGTCTCGAATTTTTTCTGTCCGTCGTGGTCAAAGTACCCAAAATTGTTTGACTTGATCTAGCACAGATCCATACCCACACCCATACTAGTGTCGTGTCGACACAGGTGCGGCACCTAAACTGCCATGTCGGAATAACTTAGGTTGTAATTAGTCTAGCGATGTTGCTTCACTTCTCTTCTTTTTTTTCTTTTTTTGGGGTTATGGTGCTTGGCTAAAGTTTATGGATAATAAGCATTAGAATGATAGTGGAGATACATCTACAAATCCAATATCAAGCTGGAAATCATGTTAATACATTGGTCCTAATTTATATGACTTTTCGTTGTGAAGCATATGTATACTACCTGATGTGATGTTTACTATGCCAAACAAACTTTTCAATGATTGATTTTTATATTATTCTATAAGTAATAGCCGGGGGTCTATCAGAAATAGTCTCTGAAGCTTCAAGGTACGGATAAGATCTGCGTACACACTATCCTCCTCAAACCACTTGTAAGACTATATTGGACTTGTTGTAGTTTTTATAAGTAATAAGAGAACAATTTTTTTTCCTCCACCACTACTCATAAAAATATCAAATTAATTTCTTAAACCTCATGCCGTCACATAAATTGGAATAGAGAAATATTTTATTGCCTAGGTGTCACGAAACAAAGAGAACCTTTTCTTCTGGTAAAAAACTTTTAGTGACAAGTTGAACCCCACGGGTGGAAGGAGACTTATCCAACTTTCTTTTTAGCATTTTGTACACCAATTCTTTTGTCTTCTTTGTAAGTTTTCTTTTCCTCAACAGATTTGTTTTATTTGAATATGTTTAGCAGCATTCAATGATGTTCAATCGAATTTTATTCTATTAATTTCATCCATAATAAAATCTCAAAAGTATGTTTTAGGGCTTTAGGTGATTTTTCTAAAATTCAAAGCCAGAAATTCTAAAACAATTCCAAAACCACTTTCACAAAAGTCAGTCCAAACACTCAATTGTTTTCAGATAAACAGAAACAGAATCAATTCTCCTGGAAAAAAAAAGAGTATTTTCTAATTCAAATGTCATCTATGTTTTGTATAATGGGTATTCCTCATAAGAGGTTATCCTTGGTAAACCAGATGCTACTTTATTAATGATGGGACATACACTCAGTAGTCCAGTCTTACCAAATACAGATGCATCATTATCCAACTGAATTTGCTAGCGAACACACCCTCTTTTGTACTTCAAAGTATATTTGGCTTATCTCAATCTTCCAGATTTGATGAATTAGTTAATAGGTAAACATTGGCAAGAATATTTAAAAAGACATTTGAACTTTTCTCTTTTGCATCATTTTTTCTCTTTCAACGTCTTTCTTCCTCATAGTGCAAATCAGATGCCTGATTTGCTTGAGCACACCCTGCAAATTATTTTTTTGTTATTACCTTGTTCCCCATTTTTGCAGAGTACTTGATCAGATCCAGAGCCTAAAATGCAATGTGTTCGTCGTCTCAACCAAGCGACCAAGGAAAACTCAACATATTCTGGGAAACTTTCTGCAAATTTTTTTCATTTCTTACACCTACAGATGTTTCACGTCTCTTTAAAAGAGGGCTTCCTGGTTCACTGGTCAAGCATGTCCATCATTGAGGTTGGGGGTCGAGCCTCAACCTGGATATTTAGTTTCCTTAAACCAAAAAAAGGATGTCTCACTTGTCTTTACTCCGTTACTCATTTTTTATTGGGGGGATTAGGTACTTCTTGACTCATCTTGTTTAATGCGACGTAGATCTACATGAATATATAACATTAAATATTTCAGACAGAAACAGATACTTATTCTTTTTACTGTATAATATGGTAAAATTTGGTGCTTCTTATAGAATTTTGAAGAAACACAAAGTTCACATGCCGTCAGCCTTGCAACCACTTGTCACTGCCTTAAACCTCCAAAACTAAAATTTGCAAAGCCTTCATTCCAAAAATATGAAAATGTAAAACTACCATTTTAGAACCTTCTTTTGTTTCATATTTTAAAAAGGAATGAAATAACTTTAGATGATTTTAGTAGAGTTATGGTACTCAAAGCATCAAACCTGGAATCATCTTTTGAGAAAAAAGACTATGACTTACCAGGCCATGCAGATATTCCCATATGTTTCAAAACTGGTTGTGTGGGTACCGTACCATCTACCTCTAGAATTATCTCTTCCTCTGCAAGAGAAAGGTTGGACATCATTTGAGGTCCACTGAGATTCTGAACTGCCTTTATCACCCTGCAGTAGGAAATTAGGAAACAACTGATAAGTAATCATTCATCTAAGCGCCAGATCTTAAAGCCCGTTTGGATTAGCTGATTGTAAATAGCTGATAAACTTGAAGTGTTGAAAAGCGTTTTTAAGTGTTGAAGCTGATTTTTTAAACAAGCATTTACGTGTTTGGATAGACGTGCTGCTGAAACTGATAATAAGCAGTCGAAGTGTTTGGTAGAAAAATGCTGATAAGTTGTTCTTTTATTAAAATGACTAAAATATCCTTAAAACTTTACAAACGATTATAAACTAAAAAGTTTCTTTGGAAAGAAAAAGATGAACAACGAATCTGGAATGAAAAGAAAGTTAGAAAATTTATTTTGGGAAAAATATTTTGTGAATTGGAAAATATTATTAAGGATAAAGTAGTAAAAGCCTTGGTCAAACTAAAAGTGCTTATAAGCTAAAAAGTCATAAGTTGGGGGTGACCAATTTATGACTTATGGTTGATTTTAGCTTATAAGCACTTTGGGTGTTTACCAAACGCGTAACTCTTTTGTGAATGGCAAAAAGATCGGGAGTCTTCCCCGGAAGATCTCCAAAGGATGCTTGATGCTTTAAACGAAGAGGGTAAAAGCCAGTTTGACCAGCTTATAAGCTTAGCTAAACACCCTCTTAGTCTGGATATCCCAAGACTTCATATCAAAGCAAGTCTACAAGTGCATCCAATTCGTAAAGTTCCTAAAACAAAATATTACCAAGATGGTTCTGCTAAAATATGTCCAAGCCTGAGTTATCAACACAGGAGAGAGAGAGAGAGACTCAACTAGAGACAGATCTATGATTTTTCCTGCTGATGGAAAACTCAAATCATGTATCATATAACATAATTAGAACTGTTGTGAGATTCACTATTTTCTTGGTATACTCCTTGTACACCAAAACGGACATGTTTTTTGCCCCTTTTTAAATGAAATTTATTGCTTTTATCCAAAAAGAAGAAACATAAATTAGAAGGCCAAAATCAGAAAAAATCACATCTGATGCTTTTGTTAACATATTTATAAGCTATCAGATAACTAAACAAAGGGAGCAATAATTTCCTCTCTATTTTATGCTACCTTAAAGAAATACAATTATAAAATTTGGACCATTCAGAATAGAAAATTCAACAATACTTTGCTAGAGTGAGAAACTCCCCCTTCACCCTAATTGTTGTTGCTGGAAACAAGACATCTGAGATCACAGAAAGCAAAATTTGAGACAAATTGTTGGTACAAGTGGGTCGAAAGAAAGATCAACTTTGTCAGTCGAATTCTAATAAACTCCTCACTGCTTATCCATGTTTGTCTAGTCCTACAGCAAACATCAATATGAACAGGCAAACTTTGCAGGAGATGGAGAAATGGGAGTAAGTGCATGAATATTTCTTCTAAAACACCAACGACTTAGGGAGTACGTGCAAATAGTTTCAATAAATGAAGCTAGGAGAAGCATGATAATAGTCCCCGAGCAGATTGAAGTCATTGAACAACAAAAATTTTAAGAAATTCGAAATGACATACCCGAGATTTCTAGCTTATCTTTATGCAGTATCACTGCATATGAATTATTTCATATTTAACAATATCTTTAAGCGGCTTTCCAAGTTATATCTAAATAATGCTTTACCATCCTTCGAGCATCAGGCAAACTCCATCTTGTAATGAAAGTTCTAAGTCTTCAGTGAAAATTTTGCCCTTAGTTGAGGGCTTGAAACCAACTAATCTCAAAAGATATATGTGACCAGCTTGATTTCAATTTTTGTGAGAAAGTAAAGTACCCGAAGAACAAAAAGGTAAAGTGAGGTCCAACAACTAATGCTCAGTAATGGAGCATACTTTTCAAGACTCCGAAGGTACTTGTCGTATATAAGGAAATGAAGCCGATGACCTGAAGAACTTGCTAGGACATCGAAAAGATTGTGAACTGTTATAATGTCTGCAACAATAGCACAAGCAGGAGCTATTCGTGAAAATGAATCTGCACCAACTGTCTTTTTATCATCAACCTGGCAAGAGACGAGAAATAAAATGGATAAACAAATGGCAGCAGAAACTTCAAGAAAAAACATGATGCCATTCTGAGAAAATTATTTGCAGTTAATGCAATCCCAGTAAAGAACATATTTTTCTTTCTTTATATATAAACGAATTTTTATTTCTAATGCCTTCAAACAGTATAGAACCTTCTACAGTGGAGGTATAAAATTTTCTGTCACATATAAAAGTAGTAACCTACAAATTTCTACTCCAAAATAGATACTAAATGAAGGAAAATGTTAACCAATTACAACCTGAACAGCCATATTTGTAGAATCCAAATAAAACAATGACCAGCTATCTTCATCCTCCACTTCCCTCTCATCAGAAGCAGCAGTTTCCTGTGAAGACAAACCCATGACGGTATCGTCAGACAATTAGACTTACAAATGGACAGCCAAACCTATAGCATAGCAACTGGAATTTAGAAATTAAGAAAAGAAAGCAATCTTGAAAAAGAGCTACTAAATGATATCTCATGTAGTTTAGTACTTGATTCCCAACACCAGGAGCCTCCCATGCTAGCATCATGTCGAACATCAAGCGACGGAAGTCCTTATCGCTCAGATAATCAGGCTGGGTGGTTGCCACTTGAAGAGCTTGGAAGGAGCAAAATTCCAGAAAGTTCCTTGCATATATCATTAAGGGTTGTTTAACATCATCAGGAAGATCTGAATCAAACTGATGTTGCAACTCTTCAATATGTAACTGCAAAATCCTGCAGTTGAGGCAGAATAGACAATAAAGTTAAGACATCTCATAAACAAATATCTTAGCTTACAGGAAAGTTTAAAACTCTAGTGGCACTGTGGCAAGATTTTCACCAAGTCACCTTCTTGCTCGATTTCTACAGAAAAAAGTGAATAAGGGAAAAAAAATTATCACAGATTTCTTTCTTGGAAAGGCTTTTAGGATGCGTTTAGAATGTGGTCTAGTATGTCTATGGATTATGAACAGAATAAAAGAACTTGCAGTAACCAGAAATAATAATTGCCAGGAAAATTCTGAAGGATATTTTTTATTGGGAAATTGATAGAGTTAATCTATTGTCTGAGAAGCTGGGGATCGTGGTATCCAAGATGACAAGACCGATATTTTGCTATGGACAACCAAGACAGATGGGAGGTTCCCTGTAAAATCTTGTCACAAGTTGCTGACAAATCTGAATTCTAGGAAAGATGCATAATGGCCTTGGAAAATGCTACAGAAAACAAGAACCCCACCAAAAGCGGCATTCTTTGGATGGACAGCATTATAGAATCCATGCCTACGCAAAGTAATTTACAAAGAAGAGGTTCAGTTTATATAATAGGTGCACTTACATAGAATCTGTGGACCATTTTTTTCTACATTGCTATCTGACCTGCATAAGATTTTATTTTATTTTGGAACTTGTCCGGGCGTGCAGTGTATTATGGTAGGAAGCTCAAAAGAAGCATTATGCAGCAGGGTCAGAGGATAACGAAGATATAGAGACCAGTTTTAAGAAAAATTTCCTTTCGCATTTTCTTTTTTTCTTTTTATGAAATTCCCCTTTGCATTTTGTGGACAGTGTAAATAGATAGGAACAGTAGAGGTTTTGATGGAATAGAGGATCATATATCTTGTATAGAAATGTCTTCAAAATCTCTATTTGGTGCTAGTTGAGTCCATTTAACATGTTAGATAATATATTGAACATGATTGACTTATCTTGCAATTGTATAAGGACTCAGTCTAGACTCTGGTGCAATTATGCAAGCCTTAGCTTAGTGCTGGTATAGTAATAATACTATATATCGACATAATGATTATCAGAACAAAATCAAGAAGAATAGACTAAGGATGATTTCAAATTTAAATACCAATGAAATCATGTCACAAACAAACATCATTAGTGATTGATGTCCTTGTAATATGGTTGATCATTTCAACCAAAAAGCACTACTAGCTCAATCAAGAAGCAGAGAATTTTCGAACATCATTTAGATGTTAGAAATGGGGAAAAAAAGACGACACCTCAATTCAAGCTACTTGGTTTTGGGGACAGCTTATGAATTCTCACAATCCATTTTCCTATTGGATCCTTTACTCAGTAATTCTGTGATCTCTAACACTAGAGGTTCTCCATAAGTGTGCATGCATTTCAAGAGATTTTAGGTCCTTCAAAATAACTTCCTTTCGTGTGATTTTACGTCTACCTTACCGGTCAAAACAAAAAATCAGATCTAGCTCGTCTCATTTAACATCTTCAGCAAACGTAAGACATGATGAAACTATCTCATGTATCTTCATTCATTTTGTCCTCAATGTGTGCTACTTGCACCTTCTGTAAAATGTGATCAGTTGTAATGTTATCTAACCTCGTATAACCACAGGTCAATCATCTATCATAATATTTGTATTTCTATGGAACTAATCTTGTGGATATGTTGGGCCTTAGAAGCTCAACAAACACTCTCGTATGATATGGTTAGTCGGACAATTATTCTATACAACTTGCCTTTCACTTTGGTGGCTATCATGGTATCATAAAATACTCCCATAGCACTCATCTAGTTCAATCATCATATTTTGATTCTATACGTTACATCATCTATCATTCGTTATGCTCAAACATTGAGTTTAGCAATCCAAATTGTTTGCACTTAAGCACTGCAATCCTGTGTCAGCTCACCTCAAATAAATTGCAAATAACATGTATTCAAGTGTCATTGAAACGAACCCAAAATAAAGGCTGATATTGAATGTGATTTGAGTTTGCATGACTAATCCAAAGCACATTGAATCCTAACTCTCTTTGGTATATCCAACTAGGTGCAAATGATTAGGTCAAATCCCTCCATCCAGACTCCAAAACGTCTCTAAATGTAAACAGAGGACAAAATGCAAAGAGACATTTCTGGCATGTATGCTTTCTTTCATCAACAACGATTTCTACCAATACATGGTGGCTGTAGAAAGACTAAGGTATAACAGGAACACTTACCTAATGCCTGTACAACAAGCAGACGCAAATTTCAAGGTCCTGTTTTCTCACTGTGTTCATCGATGCACAAGGTAGTACCCAAAATTCTAACGCAACTTCATATAACATTTTGGAGGAGCCAAAATGTTTCCTCCCTCCCTTCTCTCTCTCTCGCTCTCTCACAGTGTTGTCAAAGGCGGCTCTGAATAGTACTCTAGGTCTATTTGGGCTTTTAGCGCAAAGCGCATTTAAAGTGTGGGCTTTAGTTTAAAAAGGCACAAAGAAAAAAATAAAAATTTATATGTAATTCAAGAACAAAGTAACAAATTCATTCATAATGTTTCCCTATAGAAGCTCATACACTTATTTCCGATTATATTTGTTGTTTAGTGCCACTTGATTCAAGAGAGAACTCATGGGCAATGAGGCACAAGCCTTAGTGACTTGCCTTACACTGTACCGCAACTTAAGCGACATGAAGCGCCCTCCTTGAGCTTTTCTAAGCTCCAGGTCTTAAGCGGCCTTAGATGAGCCTTTGACTACACTGCTCTCTCTCTCATGCAATACCAGCTAATGCCCATGGTAACAAATGTAAAATGAGCTGGGACGGATCTATGGGGAGGATGGGGGTGGTATGCCATCCGGTCGATTGGGTAGACTTTGATGTATGTACTAGAATTTCACGCCAAGAGATCGTCTATATTAGAAGAGTGGCAACCGAAGTCACAAAGTGACCCAAGGAGCCTTGGTAAAGGAACCACTTTTCCAGGTGCAATGCCCAAGATAGATACTTGCTTTGCTCATTAGCAAGCTAAAGTTACTTTTACTCTTGGCCTTGCTATTCCTTTCTTCATTTTCTTTTCTTCTCTTCTCTTTGTACAATGCCATTTTTATTATTTATTTAAATAGTAAAATCATACTTGCTTCTGTATTCTTTTTCTAGATCTCGAATTTTGGTTTGAATTTGATTTAACTCTTTTGTTTCTTTTATCTATTTAGTGTCAACTTTTCCTTGATGTCGAATAAAGGATCCAACATTTTCAGTTTACTTATCACGTATTTATTTATGCACCAAATATCTTGGAAAGCGATGGAATTAATTCAAAATGGATCGAACCGAATCGTATTAATTCTAAACAAAGCAAACCAACCAAATTTACCCCCTAATTCAATCTCCTTGACTAGTGGTAAGTTTAGTGTCACCAAAAACCATCAAATCATGGATGCGACTCTGAAAATGAGCACATTCGCATTGTAATAGCATGCTAACATAAATATTAAGTAGATTATTGAAACCATCTAGCCCAACGGGCATTGTTTAAACTTCAGCATGGGCACACAGGTAATAATAGCAGCCTCGCGCCTTATGTTCAATCGCATTTCAGAGACAATAAGCTACTAATACATTTGTATGTTTCGACGTGGAAAGAGAAGGAGTTTACTTGCAACAACGAGAAACAACAGAGTTTGCGAGTGGAGAGAGAAAAGGTAAAGGCTGATAAGGTGGAGTGGTGGCTACATCATCAACACCTTCATTGTCACCGTTACGCATTTTTCCGCTGAAAAAGAATATGGATTTCAACGCTAACATACTCTTAATCTCATTTCCGTCGCTCTTCTGCTTTTTACTTTTCCCCAATCCCAGTGCATTCTCATTCTCCATCTTCCAGTTTTGCCTTCACTTCTCTCCTTTTTCCTACTTCAGACTTCAGATCGATCGCCGTGCGGTTGCCGCCGGCGGATAGATATGGTTCTAATTGGTAAGGGATTTTATTACAATAGGGATTAAGGAATAGGACAAGGCAAGGACGCGCCAATCGCAAAATCAGTATTTGTCCTGTGACGAGCTTTTTGTTTAGCTTAGCTAGACTAGAAAATTGGTTGGCCTAGCCATTGTTTTGGGTCGACTGGATTGACTTTTATGTCGGTTAAATCAATTTTTAAGTTTTTTTTAACTTTTTTCAGTGTTTGATAAAATTAAAAAGTACTTAAAATAAATTAAAAATTACTTAAAACAAATCAAAAATAATTAGCTGGACAACTCCAACTTATTATTTTTTGGGTTAAAAATTATTTCTGCTAAAAAAATCACTTTTTTAAGGCAATTCAAACGGGCTCTGGGTCAGTTTTTAAATTATACTATTAGTGAAGTAGCTACTAGTCTGTTTAAACTAGAGCAATTTGACGTTTTTGCCTCCAACAAAAAATGGAAAAATCTCACTTTATACTCATTAAGAGTGTGTTTGGTATAACAGAATATATTTTTCGTGAAAAATATTTTTCTTGAAAACAAGTAGTAATCTTATTCATTTTTCGGTGTTTGGTACGCAAATTAAGGAAAATGACTTCTTAAGAGTATTTATAAATAATTTATATATAATAAACATATAGTCATAAACTATCGAACCAATAACCTTTCGAACCCACAAATTTCATAAACTTCTGAAATGCTAAACTTTTGAAATCGCGAAATTTCGAACCCGTAAACTTCCAAACACATAAACCTCTAAACTCATAACTTTGGAACTTGTAAAATTTCGAACATGTAAACCGAAAAATGAAAAAACTAAAACCGAAATATACATATATATATATATATAAAATTCTCGGGGGAGGGGTGCAGAAAAACAAAAAACAGAAATTTAAAATTGCAAATAAAAAAGAGTAAAAAAAATGTGCGAGATGGGGGCAGTGATGGTGGGGTGGGTGGGTGGTGCAGAAAAACGAAAAAATAGAAATTTAAAATTACAAAAAAGAAATGGTAAAAAAAATATCTTTTTTATGGGGGTAGTAGGGCGGGTGGTAACGAAAAAAAACTTAAATTTGAAAGAAAAAAAACTTTTTGGAGAGAGGGGTGGGGTGGGTAGGTGTGGTGTGGGGTTAGGTGGCGGGGTGTGGGGTGGTTGGTGAAGGTGGGGAATAGAGTGGAGAAGGTTGAGAGTTTTGGAAAATGTTTTCCCTTCTCTTGATAAGGAAAATATTTACCTCTAATTAGAGGCAAATGAGTTCATAAGAAAAATGTTTCCCAAAACATTTAAATCAACCAAACATGGAAAAATTAGAAACTTCATACCAAACACACCCTAAGTTCAAACTATAATACTCAAACCTAAACTATTTAATTTTCCTACATATGCGGGTCAGACTATTTACTCGGCCTACCCATTAACTGTTTGCTTCCCAAAGTCCTCAAAATCTAGTTGATTCATCTGCAATAGCGATTACAATTTGTGTGTTCTGTTGATCACAAGAAGGTCATCAAAAAGAAGAATAAACATAAGCTACACTTGAGGACCCTTTTTCTTAGCTTTCTCCCCCTAAGTCTTGAAAAAGAACTAATCTTTAAATTACTTCACATCAAGATAGATCATATATTTATATATACTAGCCATGCAAGGCCCGCGCTAAGCTAGGGCCCTAGATCAAGGCAATAAAGTTATTATTATTATTATTATTATTATTATTATTATTATTATTAATAATAATTTGTGTTACATTTTTAGGCATAACTTTTTTAAGATCATCGTTTCTTAACCATTTATTATTTATTATTTATGTTTTCTGATCATATTGTAGACAATAAATTATGTCGAGAAAATAAAATCAAGATCGAAAAATATTGCAACAATCGTAGTATTTATTTCGAATATTTGAGTGCTATAATCTCTATGAATCCTCTGATTCTTCTTTCCAATAGTAAATAAATTCAAGGGCATTTGAGCTTGATTTTGAATTTATATTTGTTGCCAACGATGATCTTGAATTCAACTAGCACGAATTTTGATTTGAACTCGTACTCCTTGAACCTTAATTTGTTCTTCGTTCTTGAGCTTGAACTTGATTTCTTGAATTTGAACTTGATTGCTTGAAGCTTGAAACGTGTAGAGAACTCTGCGGCGTTTGATCCACGAGCTCTCTCTTGCTTCTTGTTATAACTTCTGGTGTCTTTTCTGAGTTATGAAGACCCCTATTTATAGTTGTGGAATGAAAGAGTTGTGATAAGAACAAACTCTTTCCGACCAATCAAATTGAAGAGTGACATGGTCGCATTTGATTGGCCAGAACATGTCACTTGCACCCGTGGCGCGATTTCATTGGTCTTTTAATATGACTTGGCATGCTTTGTCATTTTGACACGTGACACGATCTTATTGGCTCTTTCATTTGACTTGGTATGCCACGTCATTTGACACGTGGTACTGGGCCTCTAGGAAGATGATATTTTGGACCTAATAAAGTGGGCTCATCATTTGTAGCCCGATTAAGTGGGCTAGCCCAGTCAATATTTATTGGACTTAAATAATTTAATTCAATTATATTATACCATAATATTTATTTGGACTATTATATTTAAAATGGTCCAAGTAATTTAATTTATATTCAATAAAATTTGTATGTCTATAAATGCCCCGTACTTCAAAGTTCGTTAAAGTGTAGACTTGATCAACTGTAGAAACGAAATTTGAAGTACCGGTAGAGCCAAAAACCTTATAGTTTAGATATTTGCTTGACTCTTTTTCTCACTAACTGGCACTTTAAAATTGCACATGGTTAAGTAATTCGCTGGAATTCTCCTTGTAAAATTGGCAAAATCCCAAATACAATTCATATGTTAAGCGCATATCTGCACGTATATGAATGTCCAACTTCCACTTTAGGATTATTTATAGGGACTTTATTAGATCATGCTTGGAACTGTAAGTAGGAGAATTTAGCTCCCCTTGATTTTCTTTAAGAACAAATCAATATCTTTAGTGCACAATTACTGGTTAGAGGCTTAGTGCCATACAATTTGACGTGTAAATCTGCTGTTTGCATATATTTCATTTGTCCAAAATGTTTCGGGATCCTAGGACAGAAAACAATCCATACCAAGGATTTATCTACACATCATTCCAAGAGAGGGCAACTTTTGTCTCCCATGGGAACACAACTAGACTTGCTAAGGAGCATGGAGACATCAAGCTGGCTTGGTTGCCAGCATTTTTCCACTGGTTTCAGGTGAACCAATAAAGTTTGATCCGCCCAGTCCTCCATAGGTTTAAAAATCTCAACAAAAAAAATTGAGGCGGCATAGAGTGTGTTACTTGAACATGAACCTCACGAGGAGAAGAAAAGGGCTTCTTTGTCTCGACTTCCCGTATTTAATTCGGATTTGACCTAATAGTCTTGATAACTCATGGAGCACAAGTTCGAATTGAATTAGGAGTACGAGTTCATATTGTACTTTGAAAATCTTCACTCCCACATCGTTATTTACCTTTCCAATAGCTTCCTAGGAGATCTATATAAACCCCATGCTCATATTTTTTGAGCATCAATTCGCAGTATTTGCATGCCACTTGAGTCTATTTTTGTAGACTCGGAAGCATTAACGCGAAAGTAATTTTTTCTTCTTTTTTTGTGCTTTTCTTCTTTTGTTATTCTTTTTTTTTTGTAGGTCAAACAAGAAGGATGTATTTTTGTTTATCGAGATAATCCATGCATGAAGAAGACAATCTTAGGGTGTAAGGGGATGAGTACTCATCCTTGCCCAAATATCGGAGAGATTACTCTCAATGTGGCCCGACTACTGGAGAGATTACTCTCAAACTACCGGAGAGATTACTCTCAATGTGCCTCGACTACCGGAGAGATTACTCTCAATGTGCCTCGACTACTTGTCACGACCCGAAATCCCACCTTCGGCCATGACTGCGTCTAACGTTGAAGCCGCTAGACAAGCCAACGTTTGAACTAGATAAAATTCATTAACAACTAAAGCGAACAAGGTAACTAAGGCATCGATGGTAAACAATATGAAGGTTAACAAATTACCAAAAATAATATAACAACTCCAAAATAAAACCCATATACAAATCCCAGAACTGGTGTCACATACTAACGAACTGTCTAAGAGATTCCTAAAACAAAGGTCTGAAAATAAGTACATATGACTGTTTTTGAACTATAAGATAAGACAGAGCTGAAAGTGAAGGGTAGAAGGTGACGCCAAGGCCCACGAACGTCTGCGGGTCTACCTCGATGTCTCCTGAATGAACTGATGGAATGCTCCCTCCGTCAGTGTCCACTGGGTCCGGCTGCATAGTCTGCACCATATAAAGAAGTGCAGGTGTAGCATCAGTACAACCGACCCCATGTACTGAGTAAGTGCCGAGCCTAACCTCGGCGAAGTAGTGACGAGGCTAGGACCAACAACAATATATGTACATGTGCAGTTCTATAACATTACAGGAAAATATTGACGGAAATAGGCAAGTAAAACAGATACGGGGAGAACATGCAGGGGGTAATAGGGGCAACAAAATGCTAGACCAGTAAATCAGAGTAATAACTGGAGTGTAAAAATAATAAGGCAGGAATTAAACGTCTCAGGACAGATAATGAACAGCAAAAGGCACGGCATGTCCCCTCGTGCATAATCTCACAATCTCTCGGCACGACATGCCCCCTCGTGCATAATAGCAACACTCGGCACGACATGTCCCCTCGTGCAATAAACAATCAACGATCAACACGACATGTCCCCTCGTGTGATAAATAATAAACGATCAGCACGGTATGTCCCCTCGTGCGATAAATAATAAACGATCAGCACGGCATGTCCCCTCGTGCGATAATTAATAAACAATCAACACGACATGTCCCCTCGTGTGATAAATAATAAACAATAAGGACGGCATGTCCCCTCGTGCGATAAATAATATAAAAGCAACATTATAATGTGAAAGTCAATAATAAGAAGCCTCAAGTGTATGGAAATACTCAATAAAATTCTATCGTCCCGGCAAGGGACTCAGCTATAACCAACCTCGCATCAGAAATACAATTTCAACAGTAAAAGCCTCAACTGAAACAAATAACACAATAACTCCCCATGTCATGAAACAACATCAAGGTATCACTTCTAAATCACCAATTACTCATAGTACAGAGAATATTAAGAACACGGTATGATTCATCACAATTGACTCACGGGCATGCTTGACCGCAACATATAGGCACTCGTCACCCCGCCTATACGTTGGACATGAATTACACATAGCAAATAAGACTCTATACCTAATCCCTCAAGCTAAGGTTAGGCCAAACACTTACCTCGGCTCCAAAAATGCAAGTCAAGCCTCAATCACAACCTTGCCTCTCGAATCCAACTCCGAAATGATAATATCTAGACATAGTTGACTTAATAACATCAATATTTATTCAATAACTCAATCCCCAAGGCCTAATTATACATTTTCTATCATTCTTCCAAAAATACTAAAATTCGACCCCGGACCCGCTTGGTCCAAACTCGAGGTTCGGACCAAAACCCGATCACCCATAACCCCACGAGTTAGAATATGTAATTTGTTTCAAGATCCGACCCCAAATTGAGGTTGAATTCCCAAAAATTCCATAAACCTTACTCTACCCAAAAACCCCTAATTCCTACCTTGTTTTCATGATTTTAGGCCTAGGTTCTAGTGATTAGGAAAGGAAAATGGAAGAAATTGGTGTTAGGAACATTTACCCAAATGGTTATGGAGGAGAAAATGGCTTGGAGGTCTTCAATGGGGCTTGGAGAAGAAGACTGAAGTGAAAATTGTGAAAAATCCCGTATGGTATTCTGTTTTGGGGTATTTTAATAACTAGGCAAAAATACCCTTCGCGTTCTCGGGCCCCTGGCCGCGTTCGCGAAGGGTTGACTAACCTGACCTACGCGTTCGCGAGTCCTTGGCCGCGTTCTCATAGGATTGACCCCACTGGCCTACGCGTTCGCGAGCATAGGGTCGCGTTCGCGAAGAACAAACTACCGCCAGCCCCCCCAGACCCCAGCCTAACACTACGCGTCCGCACCCCTGGGGACGCGTTCGCGTAGAAGCACTGTCCAGTGGTCTGCGTTCGCGTCTTCCTCTACGCGTTCGCGAAGAGTAAAATCCCAGGCCATAATAATTACCCTTCGCGTTCGCGAGCCCTTGTCCGCGTTCGCGAAGGGTATTACATCAGACACCAGCAAATCATCAAAAACACCAGATTTTTACACTTTAACTCACCCCGTTAGCTACCCGAAACTCACCCGAGCCCTCGGGTCTCAAAACCAAAACCACACACGACTCCCAAAATATCATACGGACTTGTTCAAGCTTTTAAATCATCAAAATATCATCAAAACGAGGAATTAAACTCCAAAATCTATAGAATTTTCTCAAACTTCATAAACTTCTAAATTTCCCATTTTTAATCCAAAACACGTCATTTCAAGTCCGTTTTACACCAAATTTAAAAGATAAGACAAATAACATATAATAAACCTGTTTCGGGCTCCGGAACCATAATACGGGCCCGGTAACACGGTTTTCACATAATTATCCATTTTTAAATTCCTTTATTATTTTCAGAAAACAATTTTCTTTAAAAATTCATTTCTCGGGCTTGGGACCTCGGAATTCGATTACGGGCATACGCCCAAGTCCCATATTTTCCTACGGACCCTCCGGGACCGCCACATCACGGGTCCGGGTCCGTCCACCAAAAATGTTGACCGAAATCATCTTTATTCATTTAATTATCATAAAAATCCATTTTCATCAAATTTCAACATAAGGACTTCCCGGCTACACGCCAGGGTTGCGCATGCATATCGAGGTGAGATTAATGGAGGCTTTCGGGGCCTCGGAACACAGATTTAGCTAGAATTACTTAGGATGACCTTTTGGGTCATCACACTACCAGAGAGATTACTCTTAATATGGCCCGACTACCGGAGAGATTACTCTCAATGTTGCCCGACTACTAGAGAGATTACTCTCAAAATGACCCGACTATTGGAGAGATTACTCTCAATGTGGCCCGACTACTGGAGAGATTACTCTCAATATGACCCGATTATCGGAGAGATTACTCTCAATGTGGCCCGATTACTGGAGAGATTACTCTCGATGCGGCCGGACTATTGCAGGCCATTTCATTCATTCAGACCTTTGTGCCCATTCTAATATTCTTGATTTGGATTTTAATGACCTTTTTTTTTTGCAGCCTGAAGAGATGGCAAGTTTCAGAGACTATACTTCACCTTTTTCCAAACTTAGATATCTCCTAATCGAGGCTAAAGATGGCATAGAACAAACCAAGCTTTTAGTTCACACCCCACAAGCTAGCCGGTATGCAGCTTATGGCCTTCTTTGAGGAACTCCCTTTATGTGGAAAACTGGACCTTGAAGCACAAGTCAACTTCTAATCCATTGTCCAAGATGTGGTCTCTCCAAGTGCCAATCCATCGCCACGTAAACATTGCTAGCACCTTTCCAAACTTAGGACGTCGCATAATTCAAGGCGAAGTATGTTGGGGAAGCACAACAACAATCGAGGGCAAGTATCCTCATATTCCAGGATATTGGGAATGGGCTGAAGATGTACTTGGTGGAAGCCAACAAACCCTGAGTACAACAAAGTTTTATGATGTTGTTTACGCCTCACTTTTCACTTATGATCGAAACTCGAACATTTTGCAAGAATTTTGTGAGGCTTGGTGCCCCAAGACGAACACGTTTCTTACATCAACTAGGGAACTATCTATCTCTCTTTGGGACTTACATATCCTTGGAGGTCCCCATTGTGGGTTCTCCATATGAAGAAGTGGTACCTGAGACAAGAGAACTTATCGGTTTGGATGAAAAACAGATGAGATTTATCTCTCGATCTTGCGAGTATTTATTTGCTACCTTCCATTACCTTAAGGAAGGTACGGGTACTAACCAAAAGATCTCCTTCAACAAGTGGATAAAATTTTTGTATTAAAAAAACTTTAGTATATAAACCTGCCCCACTGCGAAAGGAAAAGAAATCCGTGCCCCTAAAGTTGACACATAATCCTAACGGAGTCATTCCCGAGACAATGAGGTGGTCGAGTGATCAAGAAGTTATATTCTCGAAGCTTAGGGTGAGGGCTGACAAGAAAGATGAAACTTATGTAGCAGCATTCTTATCAATTTGGCTATGTGCCTTTGTGTTTCCCAAGGAAGAAAACTTCATTCATCCTGAGACTTTTAATATGGCAAGCACGATTGCAGGCGGGCGAAAGATTAGCCTTGCGGTCCCAGTTTTGTCTAGTATTTATCATGGTTTGAATAAGATTTTGTGTTCTTCCCAACTTGATCAGGTCAAAGTTTGTTTTCCCATTCATTATGTTTATGGCTGTCTTGCACATTACTTCAAAACCCATTATCCACTTGCTAAGGGTCTGTCTGTCCCTTTGATGGTGGCATGTGGATAACGATGCCTCTCAAGAGTTGGAGACAAAATACTTCATGAGCTTACGTTTTAATTACCTCCCTTTGAGGTATGGTAACTCATTCATCATCGAGCCATATAGCCCACATCGGTTTGGTCGTCAATTTGGGTTTTACCAGAACGTCCCCGGTTTTTTTGGAGAATGATATCTGTAATGCCTCTCTAGATGAAGGACTCAGATTTTGGAGGATTTGCACACCGTATCGGTCTATGTCACGCGCGGTTTTTCCCCCAACGGGCGATCTTGTGGAGAAGCCTTTCTCCACCAATTATATGTCTTGGTGGGAGAAAGCGCATGGGAAGTTTCTCGAGAATAATTTACAATCTTTGGCAGACAATGTTGGGTTAAAGTCTACTACTCCTTTAGGAGGTGAAGATCAAGGTGTTGGAAAGACGCTCCCAAAAGTTAAAGAGCCACGTACTCCAATCCTAAAAGTAGCTACATAACATAAGAAAAGGAAGCTTAAATCCTCAAAGGAGGCTTTGAAAGAGGTGGTGTTCACTTCAACGGATTTAGAGAAGCACCCTTCAGTTATTCCATTTAGCACGCAAGTTCCTCAAGATACAAGTCAGAGTACCAATGAAGGTCAAAATTGGAAAAGGAAACGGCCTAACCCAGTAGAGATCGTAGAGGTTCCAAGTGTTGGTAGTCCCTCAACAACACCTACAACTTGTAACAAAGAGGTAAAAATACAATCACCTTGACCTTTCTTTTTAATTTTTTTTTAACAAACGAATGGCTCTACTAAAAAAAATATTCACTTTCTTTGCCTTTTCCTTATGCAGTTAAATGCCATTGGGCATCCGGTGGTATCCTCACATGATCAGCCGCAAGTGAGTGATGAATCTATTGGAGGGCCTACATCTAAAGTGAAGTCACCTTCAAAGGCATCATCTCTTCCTCATGACAGAGCCCTAAACCAACAAACTCTAAATGAGATAACTCGCGTCCCACCGATGACAACAATATCTATTTTTGAAGGAAAGAGCATTGTCTTTAATCGCAAAAAGGAATTCGTCTTGGGACTTTAGGAGGATATTTGCAATAGACTCTCCAAGACTCGTGCAGAACTGCTCTCGTCTTATAGGGAGCAAATTACTGAGATTTTTAAGGATATGAAAAAGGCGAATATTTTAGATCTTTCTCCATTAGAGTGTTTACTGGATTCTCTTTTCGAGCTTGCTGCCTCATATGACCAAGAGCGATCCAATTTGGTTGATAAGACGAGTCAAGATGAGAAGCTGGAGATGATTTCAAAAGCTAAGGAGTGTCTTGAATCGTTCAAACGTGAAGCAAGTGAGAAAGTCAAGAAAGTTTCCTCTAGTGAAAAGAAACTGAAGATAGTTGTGAAGAAATTGCAGACATTACAACAAGAGAGGGAAAACCTCGAAGGTGTTATAGAAGCGACTCAAAAGGAGGTTGAAGAGATTCAGGCAAAAGTTTCAGCTACCGAGACTGAGGTTTCTTCACATGACAACATAAATTTGCTGACTGATGAAGATTCAATCAATTTGGAGGAGAAGAAGAAGAACCCGGAGACTAGCTGTCAAGAATTGATCAACTACAAGTTTTGTTTAGATTATATTATTAGAATTATCTCCCCTTTTATTCTTATGTTAGGTTGACCTAGTGGATATTTATTTCATATTAAATCAGATTGCTTCTCTTTGCTTTACATTGCCCGACATTTATCTTGGTCGCATAATTTTCAGCTTTACGTACTTGTAACGAAAGATTCATATCTTCTCGTGGGAGAGTCCAAATAATGAACCGTTTGATTTCTCAAAAATTAGACTTCAATATATAAAACATATCCAAAACATAGAATCAAAAACCTTCAGATCAACCCAAATAATGTTTTGAAACCAACTTTAGATTTTACCACGTTGAAAATTTCAGATTTGTGCAGTCTCACCAAAAAATTATATCTTGGTGTAGAAAAGTCGAAATTATGAACCGTTTAATTTCATGGAAACTAGGCTTCAAAATCCAAGACATATCCAAAATTCTGAATCAAACAATTTGAGAATCATCCCAGATATTATTTTGAAGCTAACTTTAAATTCCGACACGTTGAGAGATTCAAATTTGCACAACTTCACCAAAATATTTGTATCTTGATGTAGGAATGTCAAAATCATGAACCGTTTGATCCATTGGAAACTTTACTTCTTAATCTATAACATATCCAAAATGAAAAACTTAATTCCTTAAGGATAGTTTCAGATAATATTTTGAAGTCAACTTTGGTTCCTGATATGCTGACAGTTCCATATTAGCGCGACTTCACCAAAATTTTTGTATCTTGGTGTGGAAGACTCAAGATTGAAAGACCCTTTTAGTTGTCAAAAATTGAAATTCAAGAGCTTCATTCTCACCAAATATCTTGGGTCCAAGTCTCACTGAATTTGAAATTTCATGAAGGCTGACCAAAATAACTTGAAGGTTTGGCGAACGTGAAGGCATAACGGATCCCCGGACTTCAATGCAAATGCTCGAAAACCTCCAAAATATATTAATTATTTCATTGAAGACACCAATTTACCATAGAGGCTTGCCCCTTTTAAAACAAATGGGATCCAAAGTTTAACAAAGAATGGTCTCTTAGCTCAATTTTCAAGTGCTGATTGAATGAATTACACTCCATCGTACTTCATTCGGACAACGATTGGGGGATTATGTATATTTTGAACTTATGCGACTGAACTCAGAATGAAACTCTAAGCTACCTACGTACCTCGGTGAAGAGGATCAAGTCATACCGTAGTTCAGAATGGGTAGAATTTTTTTTATTTTTATGTCCTAACTTTTGCCTAGGCCGCCTCTTTAGAGGTTTTCAACCTAGCAGACCTTTTTTTTGTAGGCCGTACACTGTTTAGACTCACACAAGCTAGAAGTATAGGAACATGTAGTTTAGGCTCATGCGTCAAAGAGCGTTGCAATTTCAAGGATAATACTTCTTCAAAAACTTGCCATTGATAGGGTCGATTCTCATTCCATATGCATCAACCAGCTTGTAAGCCCCACTTGAATAAGATTCTTGCACGACATATGGCCCATCCTATTATGAAGTGAACTTCCCTACAGGTTTATGAGAAGTAATAATGGGTCTTCTTATGGCCAGGACTTGGTCTCCTACTTGAAAGGATCTCGGGCGAACTCTTTTATTGAAGGCGCGAGACAATCGAGCTTGATAGCATTCAAGACTCTGTTGAGCTTCCAACCTCTTCTCATCAAGAGCCTCCAACTCTGCTAATCGAAGTCGAGCATTTTCTTCATCAATGATCCCTTATTGAATAGCCAGTCGTAGTGAAGGTATTTGACGCTCAAGTGGAAAGACGACTTCGACTCCATAAACGAGTGAATATAGAGTCGCTTGTGTTGGCGTGCGGTGAGTCATCCTATATGCCCATAGAGCTTCTTCCATACGGTCATTCCAATCTCATTTGGATTTGGAGACGACTTTCTTCAACAGGTTACATAGAGTTTTGTTGAATGCCTTAGCTAGACCATTGTCAACAGCATTGTACATCGAAGAGTTACGTTTCTTGAAGCCAAAGAGATCACAAATCTTGTTCATCAATTTATTATCGAATGGCTTTCCATTATCCGATATTATGTAACGAGGAATTCCAAATCAATAGATTATGTTTACTCGGATGAAACTTGCAACATTTTCCTTCTTTACCTCCTTAAGGGCAACAACTTCGGCCCATTTAGAGAAGTAGTCAGTTGCATCCAAGATGTATAAGTGCCCACCAGAAGACTTTGGCAGTGGTCCCACAACATCCAATCCCCAAGCGTCAAACGGCCAGGATGCAACAGTTGGGTGCAACACTTTAGGAGGTTGATGAATCAAATTCGCATGGAATTGACAAGCCTTGCATCTTCGAGCATAGTCCAAGCAATCTTTTACCATCGTTGGCCAATAATATCCCATCCTTTTTATATGGAAGTGGAGCTTTGGTCCAGACTGGTGCGACCCACATACCCCATAATGTGCCTCTTACAAAGCTTGGAGTGCTTCTTTTTCCCCTAAGCATCATAAGAGTACTCCCTCGAATGACCTTCTGTATAGAGTATCTTTGTAGTAAAGGAAGCAAAGTGTACGACGACGGATCTCAGTCCTTCTCCTCGAATTTTCTAGAAGTATCCCATAGCATAAGTAGTCAATAATGGGTTGTCGCCATTCTTCTTTCTCAACTTCAGAAACAACGACAAGATGCTTGAGTTCATTTTCTTCACCTTCAGCCTCATTTGGCGGCGGTACTACCCATTTTTGGCAAACAATAACTTGCGCTTGATCAGGAAGGGTTCATGATGAAGCTAGAGCAGCTAAAGCATCAGCCTTCTTATTTTCTTTCCTTGGCACATGTTGAATAGTTACATCACCGAGCCACCCCATTAATTCTTTAGTGTAATCATGATATGGGCGTAATTCAGCCTTCTTGACCTCGTAACTACCTAAAAGCTGATTGACCACAAACTGGGAGTCACCATAGACTTGAAATTACAATTGCTTCATATCAATGACCATTTCAAGCCCAAGTATTAATGCTTGATACTCGGAAACATTGTTGGAACAGATTTGTGTCAAGGTAAAGGAGTAGGGAAATACTTCACCTTGGGAAGTGACAAATACTACGCCAGCACTAGCTCCTCCGCGATGTGCAGCACCATCAAAGTACATCTTCCATGGAGGCTGAACTTCGATGACCATTGTGTCCACATCAGGTAGTTCGTCAGTTAGCTCTCAATCATCAGGTATGGGGTGATCTGCCAAAAAGTCCGCTAGGGCTTGTCCTTTTATAGCCTTTTGAGGGATGTATACGATTTCAAACTGTTGAAACTGGAGGTACCACCTTGCTAGTCGATCATTAAGGGAAGATTTTGACATTACGAACTTGATGGGATTGGCTTTTGAAACAAGATGGACAACATGAGCTTGAAAGTAGTGCTTCAACTTTTGGATTGAGAAGACTAGCGCCAAACACAACTTTTAAATTGGCAAATAATTTAGCTCATTTGGTGTCATGATCCTGCTCAAGTAGTAAAGAGAGTTTTCTTTCCCCCTCACTATTTTTTTGGCCAACAGTGCTCCCATAGACTCTTCTTGTGCCGCAATGTATAGTATCAATGGCTTTCCAGGTATAGGAGCTGCCACAACTGGAGGCTTCATCAAGTATGTTTTGATACTTTCAAAGGCATTGCTACAAGCTTGGTCCCACTTGAAAGGAACGCCTTTCTTCATGAGGCGACTGAATGGTTGGCACCTCCTAGCTAGGTTTGAGATGAATATCCTAAGGTATGCTAGCTTTCCTTGCAGACTTTTTAATTCATGAATATCCCGAGGCTCAGGCATTTTCAAAATTGCGTCTATCTTGCTTGATCAATTTCGATCCCTCGATGCTGGACAATGAAGCCAAGGAACTTTCCAGAAGTAACTCCAAAGGAACATTTTAATGGATTCATCCTAAGTTGGTACCTCCGGAGCAACTCAAATACCATTCTCAAGTCTTTCAAGTGGTCTCCCTTCTCTCTTGATTTTACCACCAAGTCGTCAACATAACATTCGACATTCTTATGCAGAAGATCGTCGAAAATATTCTTCATATCCCTTTGGTAAGTAGCACCAGCGTTCTTCAAACAAAAAGGCATTACCTTGTAGCAATAAATATCCTTTGGGGTACGAAATGCAGTAAGCTCTTCATATTTTGGTGCTATGCGAATTTGGTTATAGCCTGACGAACCGTCTATGAAAAACATTGCCTCGTAACCAGTAGTAGCATCGATCATCAACTCTGGAATAGGAAGCAGGAATTTATCTGAAACACGAATTGTTGAGATCCTTGAAGTCGACGCACACTCGGATCTGGCCATTCTTCTTCTTTACAGGGACAATACTTGAAACCCACGTTGGGTATTTGACTTCCCGAATAAATCCATCTTCAATGAGTTTGTTAACTTCGGTTTCAATCAGGGGAACCAAGTTTGGCCTAAAGCGCCTTTGAGCTTGCTTAACAGGACGAGCGCCATTCTTGACCGCAAGGTGATGGACTTCCACTTTAGGGTCCAAGCCAGGCATTTCTTTATAACTCCAATCAAAGACATCCCTAAACTCCTTGAGTAACTCAATATAAGTGCTTTTTTCATCAACTTCTAGTAAATCACTTAGGTATGTCGGTCTTGGTTCTTCATCAGTGCCAAGGTTAACTTCTTTTAAGGCATCAACCGTTGCCTTCACCCCTTATTCAAGTTCCGGGGGAGCATCTTTCACATCTTAATCTTCTTGAGGATCCCCATCGTTGAAGGATATATGATAACACGGTGAAACATCGTCCAATTTCTCATCATCCTCCATTAGAGATAAAACACCATGCTCATTTTGTGCAGTAACATGATACGAAGAACCCACACTTTCTTCGTCTTCATCACATTCTTTAGTGTATACCATAGTGTATGGCTTCACCTTTAGTACTTCATCACACGAAACCATGACTTTTGTTTGTCGTTTCATTCTAGAAGGAACCAAACTTTTGAAATCTTTAGAGATCTCCTGAATTTTGGGCGAAGCGGGTGTTCTTGTATTTCGGTAATTTCTCCAGAACTTATTCCCCTTCTTTAATGGACCCAATCTCTCAAATACAGAAGTTCTCACATTTTCTTTTCCAAGTCGATCAAAGACAGAAGGCCTGTTAGAAGCGACATATTTGTCTTCTACAGTGATATAATTGTTGCTCGCCCTTCTTATGGAGATGCGCACTGGTGACGGTTGCGTGTATCCCAATCCTTCACGTGGTTGCCTTGTTGAAGCTTTTGATGGGAGCTTCCCTAACTTTGACGGCTCATTGGGATTGTATCCAGCTTTTGCAAATAGCTTGTAAGCGTTAGGGTCAAATCCTTCATCTATTCGCTTTGTAGGGAGTGCCACATTCTGCAAATATTTTGGGCTACAAACCCTGCAAGCGGCTCCGAGGAAAACTTTACTGCCTCAATTCATTTTATCGGAAGAGTTAACTCCTTTAGCGTGTTAGTTTGGAGAGGAGATGATTCACCCTCGCCTTTCTTCCTTTTAGGGACATATTGGAGTGCGGGACTTACTTTCTTTCCATAAGGCGCAATATCACCTCTATGAGATTTATTCGCGTTGGCGTGTACCTCCTCAGTAACAACTTTGGCTTTACCAATAGTCACCTCAGATCTTTCAGTTGTGGGCTCGTCATTCTTGTTTTTTATGCCATCATCAACTTTTAGCTCCTTCACAATGTGGTTCTTCAAGTAAAACTTTGCATCGGCGAAAACTCTGCCTCGGTGAATGGCGCATCATCGACGACTATCTTCTTCTCGACTTCACCCTCGTAGTATTTTAAACATTGATGGTAGGTAGACGGAACTACTTTGTTCTCATGTATCCAAGGCCTTCCAAGCAAGACATTGTATGAAGTCTTTGCATCGATCACATGCAACCATGCACTTGATTGCATATCTTCAATGGTGATTCCCATCCTGATCGCGCCTATGGCTCTTTTTACCCCTTGGTTGAATCCTTGGATCATCACACGACTTTCTGAGAACGGGAATACCAAGTTCTTTCAAAGTGTGAATTGGCAAAATGTTCACTGAGGATCCTCCATCAACGAAAATTCGATTTACCCTTTCATCACGCATATAGCCAACCAAGTACAATGGGCGGTTATGAGGAGTGTAACATAGCAAAAGATCGTCATTTGTGAACGTGGCTTTTTCCTCACAAACATTAACTTATTGAGGAGGGGACTCAATAAGCTTATCCGAAGATGGTGCCAACGGTAAGTCATCACTCTTTTCTTTCCCTTCGTCAGTATGGAAACAAGAGGCATCAATAACCCCTTGGGAAATCTTCGTGTGGAACTAACTTGGTAAAAACTCCTCCAAGGTCACTGGATGTCGTGGCTTTTGAGGGTGGTGCACCTCCGCTTTTGCTTTCTTTAAGTGCTTAACTGGATTCCATCTCCTTGGTCTTCTTACCACCCTTTTTCTTGTTGGTTGTTCTACTGATTCTTTTCATGGGCTCCTTTTGTGGTGCCTACGATGAGTCACCAACGTCCAACCCCCATCGTCTCCAGGTTGATCATCTTCAACTTTGTGGTTTTCCAATAATTCTTCATCTTAAAACTGCATAATTCATTCGGACTGAATGAGCCAAAGGTGATAGAAACTTGGTTTGGGCTTGCTTTCTCATCTTCAAGCACGATCTTGTTTTCACGATCCAAGTCCATAACTTTGTCCTTGAAGACAAAGCACTTCTCCAGAGGGTGGCTCACAAGTCGATGATATTTGCAGTAATTTGGGTCATCAATTTTCCCAGCCTCATTTGGTCGCTTCATCTCCGGAAGCTCAATGAGATTTAACTCAAGGAGTTCTTCGAAAATAGCCGGCACATCAGAATCCAGAAATGGATACTCTTTCTCCTGCATTTCTCTTAGAGTCAACTTTCCACTTGGTTTATCTTGAAACGAAGAGGATTTAATACTCTGCTTCTTGCTCACCTTCGTCATGAACTTCAAAGGTGAGGTGTTGGCATTCGTAGCTTCTTTATTTTCATATCTTGGTACAATATTGCTCCATTTTCTGACTTCTTGCTTGTCATTCCCTTTGCGAGGTTCATATATGCGCAACCTTTCATTTCCAGCGGAGGCTATGATCAAATCCATGTCATGGACACGAGTTGCAAGTTCTTCAAATGTGCTAGGATTGATACCTTGCAAGATGTAACACAATGCCCAATGCATATATTGGATGCACATCCCTATGCCAGAAGCTTCACTAAGCATGTCTTTACAGTTGAGGCTTGCATTCCTCCAACTATTGATAAAGTCGATAACTTGTCACGACCCAAACTGGAGGATCATGACTAGCACCCGGGCCATACTTGCCGAGCACCAACGTACATTTTATCTAACCTTCTTATTATCTTTAAGGGATAACGAGATCAATATAAATGGTAGATATTGATCATGAACATACATCACATGGGATGACAA